>JBCAUI010055555.1:0-36706 GCA_038406195.1 Haplosyllis anthogorgicola | reverse complement strand
ACCCTAGACAAGTACAGACCATACAGCCGCAGCTTACAATGTAATCCTAGTTACAATAAACTTAGAATCAAAGGACCATATCTCGGGTTGACTTGTATGTTGGAACCAAAGGTAACTCCGCCGAACACAACACTTTTTTGTCCGTGATGTTTGAACCTGTTGAACTAGGTGGGGTATTTGCTTTTCGGTCGTTCACGTTTGTCATTTTCTTGTGTTTGCCAACAGTTGCATTCAAAGCATATCGCTGCTTTGTTTGCTTGAATTTTGACGATATTGTCAATTCCGTGCCAGAGCTCATTGTATCCAATATCAGAAAGATACCCCGTCTGGGGATTGTAAAGATCCTTGTCATCACTGTTGATTGTCTTGATGTTGAATACCTCCATGTTCGGTTTCTTCATTACTAGCTCTTCCAACATGGAATTGAAGAATCGACGCTTTCTGTTATTAAGTTCGGTGGCTCGGATGTCGGCTTGGTCTTTTTTAGGAATCATCTTAGAGAATAAGACCAGTGGTGCGTTGTCGTCAGTTGTGCGTTGTGGTCTATGTGAAGTGCTGCCTTAAGTTGATTGCAATAGTATAGGCAGGGCAATAGATGTCTCTGAGCTCACTGAAATTTCGCGTCGAAACTTTTTAATAGGCCTCTATGATGATTTCTTGATCTGAATGAAGGTAGGACTTGTCGAAAAGCACTATGATCATATTGGGTAGTAGTAACCTACTGTTGAGCCCCATAATTAGTCCGTTGAGTATTCTCCTAATAGGGCTGGTGATGTCACTGAGTCGGTCTGGTGCAAAGTATTTTATCTCGTAGTGCTTAATTGTGAATATCTCTTGGTTGTATGAGTTGTGGATCCAAGCCTGTAAGAATCCGAGTCAGTCTGCTAGTAGAGTTTATCCCTCATGATCCAAACTTCTTTGATCGGTGGTATTTTTACTGATGAAAGTAAAATGTAAAATTAATAATTATGGATTACGGATGTAACAGTATACCGCATTGATTTCCATCGACCGATGAATTTTATGTCATCCAATGATAGTCCCATTCTGCGCAAATCTGTGGTGTGCCCGACTCTGAAACTATGCATTCCGTATACTTCTGGTTTTAAACCGATCATTTTTATTGCCCTTTTCAGCACCTTTCTGACATTACGCGCTGTTACAGGGGTTCCATCTAGAACGATAAAAAGTTGTTCAGCATCATCATAGTAGTCTCCCCGGACTTTAGTGTAGTCTTTAATGATGTGGTAGTTATGCTCGCCACCCATGTTTTTAATGTCTGTTTCTCTGATTTCCACTGCCTGTGGTCAATTGTTCATGCTATGCATCTTAGACGATTGAAGTACTAGTTTGAGTATATTCCGCTTGTCAGCGATAAATACGTCTGCTGCTTTGATTGCGTGCAGACTCTTTGCTATTTCACCCATTCCTAACAAACCGTAATATGCTGTTACAAACATAGCGCGATAGAGTTTACTCAGGTACGGTTGGTTGAGAGATTCAAAATATTCCTCAACCATATTTCTTCCTGTAGGAAGTTGGGTTAAAACTTCGTTGTTGTGGAGTTTGCACGCTCTAGTAAGCGCAGTGATCTCTAGCTTTTTAGAGTCAATTTAAACTCCATCTTCTTCGAGCACTGTTTTTAACGCGGATGCATAGCTGGAGAGTGTTGCCGATGCCTTCTCCTTATCTGCTAAGTAGCCAATATAAAAGGTTATTCTCTGTTCCCATGTATCTGGACAATTATCAAGCCGCAGTAAAAATTTGTTGAAAGTTTTCCGTATCCTATGACAGCATTCTCTGGTTGACTCTCTGTTCTTTTTAACACGAATGTGCTCTATTGCGAGTCTAATGCTCTCGCTTGATATGGTACTAGTGTCACATGATTCCGATTTTGATTTATTTTTCTCGTTAGACCTGTAAATACAGCATTTGCATTAAATTTTATACAGCATTTCTGGGGGCCATAAGTTGTCAGGTAGATTAGTTGGTATAGCATCAACTTTGGAAAGTGAGACCAGTTCCCAGAAGTTTTTGAAATTCATTCTGGATAGTGCATCTGCTATTCCATTCTCTTTCCCTTTGACATGTCTGGCAAAGAAGCGCACGTTATTGCGCAAGCTCGTTAGTGTTATCACTCTGATCACCTTCATACATATCGCACGTTTCGACGATGACGCATTTTTCATCGCAACGACTGATTGATTGTTGCAGAAAATAACCACTCTTCTATTTTTTAATAGCTTGGCCCATAACTCGATAGCAATAGCCATGGCCAGAAGCTCCAGTATTTCTATACTGGGGTTATACTTTACTATGAATTCCTTCGGCCACTGGCCAAAGGTCCATTTTCCATTAAAGTAACAACCGATTCCCATGCATTCCCCTTTGGATGCATCTGTGAAGAAATTTATCTAATCAGCTTGAAGAGTCACATCAAAGTCTACAAAAGGCCTGCATAGAGAACTTTCATCATTCAAAAATTTTAGCCACATTTTACAATCATTTCTGAGTTCACTGTCAACTCTGACGTGGTGGTGCTGTTTCAATTTGCCTGCCATTTTTGCATACATCCTACAAGTGAAAGCTCTTCCTGGAACTATGGCTCTAGCCATAAAGTTCAGCAGTCCCGTCAGTTGTTGTAATTTCAGAACTGTCGTCTTTTTCACATTCACCATAGCTTTCAAGCAGTTCATGGCTTTTATTCTTTTTTCATTTGGTATGGATACTGTGTGATTCAATAGGTCCAAGAGCATACCCAAGAACACAATTTTGGTGTCTGCATAAATGGTCTTGTCCATTGACACCAGGAAATTGATCCGTTCACATATTCGGAGAAGTTCGTCAACCATACCTTTACAGAGCAATTCTGCAAGCCTAATGACCAGGAAATCATCTAAGTAGTTATTCAATTTTTTACCTGTTCTGGCCCTCATTATTTGTTCGATTCCATCAGAGAAACGTTAAAAGTGGCTACATGAAATGCTTGAACCAAAAGGTAAACATTTGTTTACAAAATAAAATACTTTTCCTGATTCAGGATGACTCGCCTTCAGTACCAATAAAGGCTAATCCTCTTTTCTGATCGGTAGATGTCTAAATGCAGCCGTGAAGTCAGATCTTGCACCATAGCATTTGACAACCCGTTTACCACATACTTCACGATTAAACATATCGCCTGGTCAAGATCCTTGTATTTCACGGAACAAATTTCTTTCGGAGTATAGTCATTAACCGATTCCCCCTCAGGGAATGACAGAAGAAAAATGAGTCTGGTTTTACCAGCTTTGTGTTTCAGAACTAAACCTATTGGGGATTGAATATAGTGTTCGAAAGGGGTGACTCGGATGGTCCAGCATAACGGCCAAGTTGTACCTCTTTGATAACTTTATTCCAGAGGCCCGTTTTGCTCCCACATCGTAATTATAGGTTTTAAGATTCCCTGACCCTGAGAATTTTTTCTGAAATTTAGTTTAATTGTAACAGAATGAAATTGCTAATGAGATTCACTTTTAGAACCTATTGCTCATTGACGAGCAGGAGGTGATTTGTTATTACCTCCACTGCCACTGTATTTCTTTTCCCGTTTTCTACAGATGTGCGCACCGTGGTTATATTTGCTACAAAAAGAGCATCTGTGTTCAAACTTACAGTTTATACCGTGATCGCACTCTCCCTCATTGAACTTCCATCAGACCTTCCCTTTAGTTTTCTTGAAATACGATGTGGACGTAGAGCCACCCTTATTGCTAGCTGTTGTATTATTCATGACAAAGTTCCAACCCCGGTTGGTATATAATAATAATTTTTTTCAGGGAAGGTTGACATAAGTTCCCTAAAGTCAATATCATATGCATAGACATTTTCCCACGGATACATTAGTGCCGCCTGTCTGATAGTACTCATGTATTGGAATACTTCAGCTTCACGACTTGGATTGGCTTTTGTCTAAATCCCTGCATAGACCCGAAAGGCCTCTTCCCAATGGTCAAAGTTGTTAATTGGTGGGACATCTTTATCAACAGGAGGAGCAAAGAAGGTGTAACCCTCTTTGTTCACAAGTTGGGGTCGCGGGTTGTTGTCTTTGTCCAGTTTTCTGCACCTTTTTTCGAATGCTTTTGAGGTCAACATATTTACCCTTCTCAATTTTATCTCTTAATTTAGGCCCCACATGAGCACTCAGTTGGAAGTAAAGCTCATCAATTACATAATGTGGCATATTACCTGTGGGTCATTCCACACGAAGTTTCCCCTGTTCAGTTTCACGGACATGTCGTGCTGTATTTACTCTTTGCTTTGCAAAGGAGTCAGGGATCTGTCTTTTCTTTTCATCATGAACAAGTTTGTCCTTCAGACGATCTTGAATTCCGTCGTCATCTACCTCATGGTGCTGTCTCGATGAACTAGCTTCACCTGAAAGCATCGATTTTAATTTATCTCTTATTAGCTTATCAACCTCGTCACGACTGTTGATTTCCATAGGCGTTGGACGTTCCTCAAAATTATCAATGAGTCTTTCTTCAAGTCCATGTTCATCATGATCTACAATTTTATTACAAATTGGTCTAGGTCCACTCCCCTTATTCATTGCTCCATGCCAAACCATTGAATTTGAAGGGGATCTAACGATTTTTTCCACACCTTGCGGTGCAGCATTAGTAGAAAAATTCTTAGGCTCATCGCCTACATTATCAGCTACGTTACCTGAGTGTTCTCTGGCATCTACACTTCTTCTTGGAGTGGTTTTTCTCATTTGCTCAAGGTGTTCAAAAACACTGGGGTTCTCAAGAATAAATTGTTGTACTTTCTCAAAGTCTAAGTCTTCATCATACGGCTTTTGAACAACTTTGGATCAAACCCTCTTACTGGTTCGCTCGTCTTGCGACTCATCTACTCAATGGTATATCACCATCATCATCGATGTCAGACTCTTCAGTTAAATTATCTTCTGAATCACAGAAATTATCACCAATTGCGGCTATTTCCATCCCCTCTTCGTTTAAAACGAATACTCGTTGTTGTTGCGATTTTTGACTTTTTGAATTTCCTTCGTCGAACTTTTCTTGACTTAACAATTCTTCTTGAATTTTATCTTGATTTCGATCAACATCCAGTTCCTTAGCCTTTCTGCCACATTTTACAGGAGTTTTTTTCAGACTTATTGTCTTTCTTTTTCCTTTTAACCGGAGAAGAATTTGAGTAAAAGAGGAAAAACAAACGAGAATCTATCTAATGAAGTGGCTATCAAAACTCAACCCCAAGCTGGGATTTGATAAAGCAAAAGAACTGTACAGGGACACCCTAACTGGTATAGAGAAAGGAGATTTCAGGTGGGCCAACTACCATGAGATTGAAAAAATAGAAAATGACATAATGTTCAAAAACATGAAAATTCAAGATGACACAGATAGTACTGACAAAAAAGGTAAAAAAATTAGGAAGGGCAACAGCAAGACTCCAGAATTGATCTGGTGCAAAGATTTCAACTTGGGCCAGTGCACATTTCAAACACACCACCAAGGGACCTTCAGTGGAAAGCAGGTCAAGAAATGGCACATATGCAAGTCTTGTTGGAGCCTCGACAAAGAACAAAAGTTTCACAAAGACAAGGGTGCCGACTGCCCCTACAAAGATGAATGACTTTACCATAAGATGTTAACTCATTACATAGATATGTGTAACAAAGTTTACGAGTCAGGTAAAGCGAATTTGTTAGGCTGCAGATTACCTGTTCCAAGTTTTTGGAATTTAGAAAAAATGGAAAAATTACTGACTGGTTATCATGATACACAAATCATCCAATTTCTACATTATAGTTGGCTGGTAAGCTATAAAGGAAACTTCAGATCAACCACACCAGTTGAAAACTGGAAGGGAGCCAATGAGTTTCCTTCAGAAATCAAAAAATACCTCGCTAAGGAGTTGTCTTATCAGTCAGTAATAGGTCCATTTGAAACAAATCCATTCAACAGACAGGCATTCTTCTCTCCATTGAATACAAGACCAAAGAAAGACAGTGATGAGAAAAGGGTAATTTTGGATCTCTCATTCCCAAAAGGAAATACCATCAATGATGGCATTGACAAGTGCTACTACCTGGAGGAAGAGATAGAACTCTCATTACCCAGAGTAGATGATCTCATAGAAATAATGGTTGAGAAGGGAAAAGGGTGCCTGCTGTTTAAAAGGGATTTATGTAGATACTACAGACAAATTTTCATTGACCCAAGCAATGTGAAGTTACTCGGATACACATTTGTGAACAAAATGTACTTCGATACAACATAACCAATGGGCATGACAAGCTCAGCTTACATCGCACAAAGAGTGTCGGACAGTATTATATTTGTCTTCAGTAAACACTCATGTAAAGGAGTAAACTACATCAATGACTCTTGGGCAGGGCAGACACACCTGACAAAGCTTATGATGCTTTCAAATGGTTAGGCCAAATCTTAGAAGAGTGCAGCATTTTAGAGTCCAAAGACAAAGCATGCCCCAGTACATGCATGATATTCTTAGGAATACTGCTCGACAGCGTTAAACAAATGCTGGAAATAGACAGTGAAAGATTGATAAAAATAAAAAATGAAACAAACAGATGGATAAACAAAAGCAAAGCCACTCTAAAGGAAGTACAATGCATCATAGGTCTACTCAGCTTTTGTGCTAAATGCATCAGGGAGGGCAGATTGTTCTCTCAAATCCTGAACTTCATGAAAACATACAGGGAGGGGAAAACAAAGACCATACCAGTGCAGGTCAAAAAAGATCTCATCTGGTGGCATCAGTTTTGCGAAGAATTCAGTGGCATGGCAGCAGTGCCATCACAAGATTGGTCAACTCCTGACAAAGAACTGAGTACAGACAGCTGTTTGTCAGGAGGGGGTGCATGGACCAAGTCAAATTTCTTACACTTCAAACTACCAAATGACGTAAATGAGCAAGGGAAATATGTAAATCAATTTGAACTATATGTGATAACTATCACAATCAGGCACTGGGCCGTACAGTTCCACAACAAAAATATTCTGGTTTTCTGCGACAATGAAATGTCGGGGCAAGTGCCCAAGCATGGAAGATCTGCAAGTGAATTCTCACAATGTTGTTTAAGAGAGATCAGATACTTGTCTGCCAAATTTAACTTCAGAGTAAGAGCCATACACATTGCTGGCATGGAAAATAGGATAGCCGATGCTCTGTCATGATGGCACTTAGATCCTTGTTACAGAAAAATTTTCGAAGAAGCAACAAGGGATAAGCACCTCACTGAAATGGCAGTAACAGAAACTAAGCTGAAGGAATTTTGGTAACTCTATTTTCTATTTTGCAGAAAGCACAACTGAGCTGATCCTGCCAAAAGCAAACTGACCTCAGTTAATCACGTCAACTCATGAAGGAGAGAAAGAATATCGGAGGAGGCTGCCAGCCCCCCCAGCAAACAGACAGTTGAGCCAAGCTCATTCTGGTCGAGGGTGGAAAGGACCTGACCTACCATGTCTTCAGATGTCTCTCAGACATACACAGAACAGGCCTTTGCAAAAGGTACCAAGTTAAATTACAGCCTCTATCTATCTGAATACCAAAATTTCTGCCAACAATATAGTTTACAACAATTTCCTCTGTCAGAATACATCAGAGAATTACACGTCATTTGGCTGTCAAAAACAAATATAGGAGTCAGATCAATTGAGAACAGGATGGCTTCAATAAGATTGATTGCCAATATATTAGGGCACAAGCCTCCTGACAGAGAATTCACTGGCATAGTTCTGGCAATAAAAGGGTTGAAAAGATCAAATAATAAACCAGTAGAGTGGGCCAAGCCCATCACACCAAAATTATTGTGGAATATCAGAACAAAACTGAATCTAAATGACAAGTTTGAATGACTATGTGGGCACTTTTTGTCACAGCATTTTTCTCACTGCTGTGAAAATCTAATTTAACTCTGGCAGGACCAAATGAGAAAGGATTCATCAAACAAAGACAAGTGGTGAGAAGACTGCATGGTCTCTCAGTAGTGGTAAATTGGACAAAAACTCTGCAAGACAATAGCAGAGTAATGGAAATACCACTTGTACAACTAAGAGGGTCTGATGTGTGTCCTGTAAAAGCAATCAAGAATATGATCAAGCTGGTCCCAGTGCCAGACAATGCAGCCTTATTCTGCAAAGCAAACATGAAACCAATCTTGTATTCGACTTACAATAAGTTCATCAAAAAATGCATCTCAAAAGTGGGATTGAATCCAAATGGATTTTCAACCCATTCATTCAGGGCTGGGGGTGCAACATTCGCGGGTAAATGCAGTCTACCAGACAGGTTTATAAAAATGCTTGGAGATTGGAAATCTGATTGTTATTTACATTATCTTTGAGAGCCAAATGAGGATAGAGCACTAATAGCCACATATATGGCCAATAAAATTAAAGAATTAACCATATAATTAATCTTTTCAGCTGACAAGATCCTGATCATGTTGGACATCTTTTCCACTCCATTCAAGCTTAGCTATGGTAGCATGATATCCATTGGCCTGGACACCTCTATTGAGGACTTCCTTCCACACATGATGCCCAAAAGGCAGGAATTAAACCAGTATGAAGTCATTGTGTTACAGGTGGGCCAGGAGGACTTGTACCATAAAATGCCCAAATTTCTGCCACTCTACACAGACCTGGTTCACACGTTCAGGAGACAGAACAATAGTTCTTTCTTCTATGTATCATCAGTACTTCCTCTGTTGAAGTTCAACAACCTGCTCAAGTATGCAGTGAAAAAGTCAAGGAAACTAAAGGTCTTGATCACTGACATGGACCATGTCTTGTTTTTTAACTCTTATAATGTTCTAAATATCACCAGGTGGTTACTGCCAGAGTTCTTGGATGGACAACATCTGAACATGACAGGAGCAAAGGTGTTCCTTCAGGGCATCAGCCAAAGAATCAACAAACTGCCAGGGTTTTACTAAATATATTTTATTATGAGTATTCCAACTCATAAACACAGCTGGGGGAACTTTTATGAATTGGCGCAGTCCAATTACCACTTTGTGTATGGCTGTTTTTGGCTCGTTTCATATATATTTTATTTACGTCTCGCAGTACAGCAAGTTTCAGTGTTATACATCATTATTTGTTTGTAATGGCAGTTGCCATGGAAACCATCATAGTACAGTGAATTTCAATGTTATACATCATTGTTATTTTCTTAAACAACAGTTGCCATGGAAACCATATTTATGCATTGTTATCAAACCCTTATGGGGTATGTATAATCTATATAAAATAAAGCAGCTCATGGGCAAAACTGTGTTCATTTGTATTAGCGGAAAAAACTAAATGCAACCATGATAATTTATCAAGTTTTGCCCACAAAACTGCTTAATTAGCCTGTAAGGTGCCGTTTTCAAGCAACTTTGGTGGTGATCCCAAAGTGAGGCTGGGAAAGGTGATGTCACACATAGCATCCATCTTCGAACCTGCAAGGAGACAGTGTAATTTCTACCCACCCACCTCTCCCCAAGTTGGGTTGTATAACAGCTGTCGTGTGGTGCATTTCATATATATTTTATTTACGTCTCGCAGTACAGCGAGTTTCAATGTTATACATCGTTATTTGTTTGTAATGGCAGTTGCCATGGAAACCATCGCAGTACAGCGAATTTCAATGTTATACATCATTGTTATTTTCTTAAATGGCAGTTGCCATGGAAACTGTTTTTATGCATTGTTATCAAACCCTTATGGGGTATGTATAATCTATATAAAATAAAGCAGCTTATGGGCAAAACTGTGTTCGTTTGCATTAGCGGAAAAACTAACTGCAACCATGATAATTAAGGAATAATTACGTCATGACGCACGAGGCGTCAAAAGATGTAACGTAATTAAACAAAACATAGAGAAATGGGCCCTCATTGCGACACACCGGCAAAAATGATTTAAGTCGGTTAAATCTCTCCTACTGCACACAAATGGTACTCGGTCAAGGTTATAGACTGTATTGTGTGATATATCTTGAAACATAAAGAACGTATAACCAGACAGAACAGACTTCAGAACGCCTACATCATCATATTAAAAACTAATACAAATATCATACCAATACATCTTTTGTATATTGCATTTGTTTTGTACATGGCTCATAAGCTTGAGGTTTATGGTTCTAGAAGAGGAATATTTTCTTCCAGTTTCCTAAGCACAAATATGAGCTCTGTGTGAGCTTAAACAATCTTAGTCATTGATTCAAAACTTGCAAACAGCAAATGTTTTTCACATTATGAACAACAATATTTCACGCTGTGCCTTATACTCAAACAAATAAAGAGCTTGAATTTCTATTGTTCTCAAAATGAAAAGGTATGAACCAGAATATCTTCCTCTGAAAACACAAAGTGCTGACTTTATTGTTGGTATCTCTAGGATCCCTTCACAAACTCGCATTGAATTCAGAGCGAAACTGGATTCAGTTGATAAATAATGACATGCCCTCAAGTTAAGAAGAAAAGTGTAAAGAAGGTCTGAGTATGAAGATTCTGTAAACCTATCCCAAATTTGCCATTAGTGATCTCGTCGAGTCATGGAGGCGTGAGGATTGTTAGGTTTGCTGCTGACCTACCATTAGCAGAAGCTGTAGGTTATCGCAGTCAGGCTAAACCTCCACAGATAGTGGGCTCTGAAGTGGGACGGGAATACAACCTATTCTGGAGCATTTAAAATAGTTACATTTACTTCCAAAGTAGCTGAGATTGATTCTGGAATTCATACAATGGCTGATTTTAGAGAGACATGTTAATAACGTTCGGAATCGTCTACAACACAATGTTCTGGCAACTGACCTTATTTGGCGTTACATTACAGTGAAGGCAGCAGTGCTTCTCCGTACAATTTCTGTCATTGATGTCATTGTACTAATCTCGATATTGCTTTTCGTTTTGTTAACGAGAAAACCAAAAATACTTTAAACAGTATATGACGTATCTACAAATATCCGGAAAAGCAAGAGTTTCATTGTCATACGCCCTTAAATCTCTAAACATGTTCGTCCTATGATTTATTCTCCATGAGTCTGTGGATTTATTGATATTGTGCTGAAAATTCCGAAGAATTTGAGGACACGATTCGACATTAGATAAAATACATCAACGAGTTAAAGGCATTATTCTGGACCTGAGTGATATTTCTTGGCTTCTTGTTTGCGGCTTCGAGCCCTCAGGCTAGCGAGGTCTTCCTGTGGTAGTCACCCGTGTAGAGTGGCTTCCCCTCTCTTATACACCGTCTAAGTGGCTTCATTATCACTCTGTTACTTGCACGGGTACAGGGGCTATCATCTCGCGTTACACCCCGGTCTTTGTCCCATTTTTAAGAAAAATAACTTTCTTGGCATTTTGTTTCAGGATAAAAAAGTGGGTTATAGATGGCACGATCAAAAGACATGAAGAATAAGAAGTTTCGGTCGAATATTGCTAAATCAAGTTGGGAGTGAATGCATTCTGGATTAGCAGTGCGACCCTAAGACAAGAAGACTAATCGATGTAAATGATATAGTCTTATTCTGTGTTATATTATTCATTCCTTTCGTGGTCACACTTTACAACGAGATAGACAACCTGTTGGTTACAGCCTCACTCTTGTTCTCTTTCCGTAACGTCATGTACTAATTTGCATGTAGAGATGGACAGTAGACAGGAGAGATGACAGACCGGTCACATTATGGAGTTTGTTTTTAGTTTATTTACTTAAATTCTTTTTGGGCCAGAATCCATTTTTGGCCTCTGATTAACGCTTATTTTGGACTTTGTGTATCCCTCTCCATAGGTCACACCCCACGGCACTATGGAGTTGTCTACTTCATCGGACGATTTTATGGATCCACTACTTGTATTACACTGAAATTTTTTTTACCCAAACCAGTTTTAATTCCCTGGATTACTTTAAGAAAGAAGTTCGCATTTATTCGCAAGAATCAATGAAACTAAAGAAAGAAGTAGCACATAAATTACAAATTATTATCTCTTAATCCCAATATTTGTTTCAATATGTTATTGTTAAAAAGAGTAGGACAATTTTATTTACAATGATTTACAGTACTAAATATCGGATAATAAATTACCATTTATGAAACTACCAACCATTTAACATTGAAAACAGCATAAGGTACACATAAGGTGAGAGCTTTAACGTTATGTAAGGCAAAATAACCGAAATCATAGTCTATTCATATGTCACTGCTGGTCTCATCTAAATCTAATTGTCGGAGGTCTATTCGGTAAGATAAAGTCAAATTAAATTGAATCAATTAAAGAAATCATCATAGTAGTTTGTGCAAATGGGGTTTCCTTGTTTAAGTTTACCCCCAGTTGGCGCTATGCATTGACTTCTTTCAGTTAAATTCCGTGATAATTTGTCCTAATCTTGATTTAACTGGTATCAGCTGATCGATGTTGCTCAATTTACCTTTGTTACACAATAATGCAGACTGACCAAACTGTTACTTCACAATCAATTATAATTCTGATTTATCTGGTTTGAACACGCAATAGACCCCTACGGACTCTGGTTATTTGAAGTCAGCAAGGTCCCGGTGTCTTGGTATAGCTTTGTAGTAAATTACATGAGCATACTTGTTTTTTCTCACCATAAAATTTCATTGCTTGGCAAATTTACGTTTTTTTTTCTTTTAACATTTGAGTTTGATATATTAGAGAATTCAGAAGATGAAAATACACTTTTGGGACAATAACATTTAATACTAAACCTTTTCGCAGCCACAGCACAGGATGGATTTATTTTGTTTTCTAAGGTTTCCAAGTCAAGAATGAATTTCAGAAGTTGGTCACTTTTGAGATTCGAAAAGTCAAATTTGCAAGTGCAGATTTTTGGTTATATTATCTATTACTGTAGTGGCTACACATTACAATAGAAAGTCATCTTTAATTGAAAATATGACGATACAAAAATGCAAGTGAACCGAGCTTCTAACCCAGAGGATTGATCATTTCCCGATGTGTACATGTATATTACGTGGTACATTTTATTTTTACTTATAAGTTTTTATAAATTTTTATTTTCACTTATAAAGCCACCTGAAAAGCTCCTTTATTTATAAAAATGTTAATTATTAGGTTGACAGAGTTATTTTTACTTCTGCCAGACGCAAATTAACTTTTGACTTTTGACGAAAGTGTAAGAGCGGTGCTCGAAATGGCGTTGACGAGGATAATACATACACGTCATTTCTAGTTACCCAAAACTGATGCATATTGGGAGCTATATGGACGTTTAGACTGTTAATTGATAATGGCAACTAACAATGATCATGTGAGTGCAGAAATGAAAATCTCAATTATTTAATCAAGATTTTTGTGTGACATATCAAACATAGCGCACAACCCACGTTTACTCTCAATGTGATCTCTGTCCAAAATATTTAACAATAATCAATGTTAATTTATGTCAGATTGGAAACCACGGGAGAGTGAATCGCAATGATTGGGGTTGGTTGTGTGTTGTTGTACCATGACACGCAAGGTTGGTGAGACCCCCATGGTGTAGTGGTATTGTGTCCGTCCGTTCCCACATTCACCTCCCTCCATCCCGGTGCTAGAGTGAGCGCGAACCACCGTCACTCTAATTTATAACACATTATTGGGAATATTGGCAGAAATGGCATGGAATCTCACACAAACAGCCAAGTAATTGTGTCATTAATTGTGCCAAGCTTTGACACAGTGGACAAAGAGAGAGGTTTAATTAAAACGTGACCTGGTGAAACCTTTAAACATCACCATTGCTCAGGGAAAAACCATTTAGCGGCCAATTTCGAAAGTATTTCTGTAAAACACTAGCAACATTTTGTTATGCTTAATTAATAAGCCGATAATCCTGTTTTGAGGGCTGTATTTTTGTCGCAAAGCTTCAGCCACGCGACACTGTCGTTGTAAGTCGGCCAAAGCCAGCACTCTAGTGCTTAGAACATGGTCATATTACAGTAAAATCTGTATTTTTCATAAAGAAGTACGTGGATGACAGTAGGTTCTCCCAACCTGAGCAAAAATACAAGGTAAAAATCAATTTGGTGATTAGACATTAGTGCGTCGATGACAGTAGTTCGCTCAATACAAATTGTACTGTACATTGTGTTGAAAAATAAAAGCTGAAGAAATGCTAATTCCCCTGATAAATACAACGTTTCGTCGTCAGGCTGAAAATTTTGATTTGTAAAAAGTGATTTTCAATAAATAAGTCTTGTTATCATCTTGCTTGTATTGCGTACACATTTTCGCATGATGATAGACAGGCTTACGCAGTTTCATTTCGTACGTTAACCCGAAAACAGTCGAGCAAGGACCAGTAACAAAGACTTATTGCTTGATGACTTGATGCTATTTTGTACCAAATATTGAGAATTTAACAGTGATCACATCTTTTACTTTTCACTATTAAGGCCATCCTGAATGTTACGGAGTGGTGGGGGGGGGGGGGGCCACACTATCTACACATGTGTTGATAATAAAAGCGAGGCTGGAAAATAAAAATATATATATACAAATAAATGCTATGCCAAGCAAAGCGAGGCTGAAAATTGTTACAAATTATAGTCTTATTTTAGTGTCTTGAGATGCTGGGGCCCCAAAGTTGGGCCCCCTAAAAAAGCCTAGCCCCCAGGCCCCCCTGGATCTGCTACCGGCAAACATGTGTGAACATAAAGCAATTAATAAACCTCGATGTATATTTAAATGAAATAATTTATTCTGATATCAACTATAATTACAATACAGAAACATGATATAAAGTGTTTACAATACTGTAGAAACAATTGTACTTCCCTTACGTACTTTAAAAGTACTTTATGTACTTTACAAAGAAACATTAACAGACTATTATTATAAAAACACATGTAGGGTAATGTAACAGGACTGAACAAATTATAAGTAATAATATGTAAACATGTTTCGCGTCACTTGCATTTCTCGCAAGACATTTGATATAAAAAGGACCTTTTTGGGAGATACATTTTTATGCAACGAAATTTGTACAATATAATTTACCCATCATTAAATAAATATTTCCACTTTGTTAAATTTGTAATTATTTTACACGAATATTAATATTACTTGACCTTGACAGTAAACTTGATGAACAACAAAACTTTGGTCTCAATTTCCAGTCCAGTGCCAAAGCAATGCATACATTACCATCTGGGATGAATACAGAACAACAGACATTGATTCCTAGCTCAGTTCAAATTTTTATGAGAAATTTCTCCTGCAAATATTATTGACAATTTTCATACTTGTGGAACATAAATAAATAATGTATCACATACTACCCAGAATATTTTGAATTACAATTTAGTCATGGTGCTCCCATTAGGTCAATAAGGTTTCAAAAAGTAAGAATGAATGAAAAAAAAATTCATACGAAATATGAAATCCGAGAAAAGGGTAAAAGTGTATCAGTATTGTTTTGTTTTATGTACGTGCTGTTTTTGTTTCTTTTTTTCCAATTCATTTATCAAACTGTTAAAGTTAACTCCCAAAACAAAGAATTATTAACTATTTTATGGATTTTGTTTGTTGAAAAGCGTCCTATTTTCATTGTGCAAAGTGCTCCATAGCAAAGATGCTGTTGTCCAATGTGGCTTTGTCAACTGCTTTTTATTTGATATTTAGTTCAGTTATTGCACACAAGGTGTCACTAATGTTCGTGCTTACAAGTTCCATCCACCAATTCATACCTGTAACACAGGTGATGTGCACTTACTGTGTGTTCTACTGGTTTTTGGTTTATTATAAGAAGTCTCCCTCTGTTGTGTATCATTTGTCTTACAAAGCTTTGGAGCTGAGGACAAATAGCTCAGATTGATTATCTTTTTATTGTTCGGTTATTCATCATTCCTGAATCACTGATCTACTAATTCTTTTAACAAAAGAATTCATGAATGAAATAAAAACATTTTTTTTCTGGTTACACTAGCAATACCTCGAATAGGTACACTAAAATGTGTCACTGAAAATGAAGTTGGCCCTTTATCCCTCATGACATGTCTTTAAGGTCAATCTATATCTTTGAGGAAAGAAAAAAGAATGAAACAAGATTCAGGTGTAAGATTGGGCTTATTAGTAACTTAAAACATTCAATGAACTTCATAAATAGGGTGAATCAATTGAAATGCATTGACAAAAATATCATCTTTATCCCTTTCCTTTGAATTAGTAAGTACTTAGATCCACCCATAAGATTGTATGTTTTATTTAAGCGTATTGATAACCGACACAGACAAATACAAAAGACAAATATTGAACCATGCCAATACTTTAAATGTTCATTTCAAACAAGGTAAAGTAGCTTTCAGCTCTTTATTGCAAATATGTAATTTGCCGAGTTTTTGAAAGGTCTGCGAAGTCCGATTTAAATTTGCAGTTTCAGCACGATAAGAAGGCCTTAATTTTCAGGAATGCCCCCTCCCATCATCTACCTTCACAGTTCCCTTTGGGCCCTGCACTCTGCATAATAGGTCATTTAGCTGAACTACATTAGCACCATTCCAATCTGGTCCCCGCCAAATCGCACAAATTCAATAAAGTTGAGTGCCACTGGACTTGGGGCTGATCCTTCTAATGTAATGTTATTTAGAGGCGAGGAATTGTAAAGTTCTGGGCAGAAATCTCGTAACCTAAGATGACCAGCGTGGTCCACCCCAGAGAAATTCGGAATTCGGCCACCAAATACAGTGAGCATACAAATAAACTGGACTGAGAACGCGATGTCGACAAAATACTGGGCAATTTATGTTTTAAATTCAAAGACATTTCTCTTCTTAAGACCGTCGTGAGTATTGGCGTATTGGCACACAGCTGTCAAAACTGGTCTCCTATGCTTCCCTGAAGAGTATCTTACCGATTATGTCGCGCATCGCTAAATTCGAGATTTAGTGTCTCCAATTTTGCAGATTTATAAACTGTCGCACTCACAGCATATGGAAGTGTCTTGGTATATATCTCTGCACGATCGTCACTGTAATATTTTGTGTAACGACTTTGACAAATGCTTCAATGGGTGAGAGCAAACGGCAAGTGTGAGAAAATTGCATGAAATCGGATGCAAGGTGATTTCAGTTCCTACAGAAGGTTTCATCTGGTACTTTACAATGTCTACCAGTTTACTACAGTATAAATACAGTATAAATAAGACGGGACAATCATTATTATTATTACATTAGAGTCAATATATACACAATGTAAAGTTGATAACAATTAGATAACGTTTTGCTAGTTTGTGGGATCGAGACTGTCACTATCACAAGTGTCCGTTTGTCGAGGTGGCGGTTCAAATCCAGAACCTCTTTGTGCAAAAACGTCATTGTTCATTCTTTCATTTCCATTCACTGCTTCTCGTATTTTTGCCTGGTAACTTTGTGCCTTTGCCCTTAGCTGAGCAATGCTTTCTGACCTCAGTTCCTCTTTATTGACTTCCTGAGCGGGATTCCCGCCTGATGACGTCAGGCCACTTCCGGGAGTGGTGGTGGTGCCATCTTTAGTTATGTCTACATCATTTTCATCATCTTCTTCCTTCAGCTTCTCTGCTGCTTCAATGGACTTTTTGTGCATACCTACGAAACAAAAAGAAATATTTCTTTATACACATCAATAAGCACATTTCATGTTTAAATCTTTTTAGTAGCAAAATAGACTAACTAGAACGACCTGTGATAAACATTAGTATCTTTTTAACTTCAAAAGTTGTAAATAAGTTGTACATGTGATTTTCTATTGCATAGCATTATTTATAGGTGTTTATTATTTACACCTTCAAGGCATAAGTACAATTATTTAATACATAATTAAAACAGGAAGGATACCAGTGCCCACTGTGCTTTAAAAGGTGAGTATATTTCTCACTGGTTGTTTAATGAATTATTATTGATATAACTACCTTCATCAGCCATTGAATCAAGGTCAGGGAATGGAAGTTTAGCCCTTTCTGTAATGTCTAAAATGTAAATATTTCACATACAAATTCTGATTTACCAATTTGTTGTTTGCACCAGTGGACACTCGTTACCTTTACTAATTTTGCATTATCATTTATTTTTTATTACATTTGTTGAAAAATTACATGTTTCTTCTATGTCTGCTTCCTAAGAGAAAATGTTACTGTCTAATGCTAGTTTGCCAATACAATTATTGCCATTGTTTTAATGCCACAGAAAGACATGTGCATGATATTTCAAGCTAATTTTGAGTCTGCTTTAAAGACAGTTAGCATTGTGGTGAACATGCAGACTTAAAAACGAAATGATACCAAAAGCATTGCATGTCAAGTTTTGGGATGAGAGATACATACACACGAATCAAAATACCACATGCACAAATCAGGCCCAAATAATTGAATTGGACAATATAAGTTGGAACTAGCATATAAACAGAATAAATATAAAATATAAATTAGTACATTACATAATCGTATATATGCGTGATGGCTAGTCTTATTTCTCTCCACAATATGTCCAATTCCTTTGATATGTCCAATAGTTTATGGTACAAAATGCTAAGGGTCCCTTAGGGTGAGTACAATTTGCAATAATTTTGCACTTGTACAGAGTACTGTGCTTCGCCAAGAAGGAAATCAAGAGAACTGAGTTTTTGCCTATTTTATCAAAACTAGAGAGAAATAAGTTCCAAGCAGCAGAGTAGGATCCATGAGGGGTCGTGAGTACATAAAATACGAGCGAGTCACTACTGTACTGCAAAGATGAAAAATAACATGGTACTAAGTTTGGGCGTTGCTATGGGCAACTCACTGAGTAACCATGGTGCTGATGACTCCATTATTCCCCCGTCCTTTGCTGAGGAGGCAATAGATTCTGGTAGGGGCAGGGAGTGTCGGACCATAGCGCCGTACAGACCGTACTCGGCCATGATTGAGCCCCGTCCCCACGTCTTCTCCGTTTTACGCCACTTTGCACGACGGTTTTGGAACCAAACCTGGTGATAGAATGCAACAAAGAGAGGTTAATTTCTTCTGAAACTTTGTCCCGTTTGCCTTTGCCTGTGGTGAATGTTGTTCAGTAGTTTCTCCAAGTTGGATGCAGTACACGGAATTCGTATCAGGAGTTTAACAATAGGGCATCAAAAGCACAGCGTGAAACTCTTTCGTTCTCTTCTTTATTCTCTTCGTTTCCAAGATGATACGATTTCTGTGTATTGTTTGCGAACTCTCAGTATGCCACTGTTTGCTGCTCTCAGGCACTGCAACCTGCAACACAATCTACACCACTCATGAAATTAATTACACTGAAACATTTTGAAGCCATTTTTGTCGTGTTTTACTTACTTAACAACCAAGGAGCATCTGAGGACATTTCTCCATCTTTGGCGGATTTGACGATAGAATCTGGTAGCGGTAGAGAGTGTCGCACCATCGCACCGTACAGCCCGTATTCAGCCATGATGGAACTGCGCCCCCACCGTTTGTTGCTTTTCCTCCATTTGGCTCGTCTGTTTTGAAACCAAACCTGTTTAAGAGAATATTGACTTGTTGCTGACATTTGTTTCGGATTTTACAGTTTCCTCATACGTTCTAGACTTTTTTGTGTGATGGAATTATTGATTGTATTTTTGCCTCATGTATTAGTAAAACATGTTTAGCTGCGTTAAGGTGGTAGCACCTCCTAAGACCTTTTTAGGCGCAAAACGACCGTCGATCCTTCGCCTTCTGTGTTTTTCGTGTACAGAATTGCAGTTGTGTATTGTATGATAGATATTAAGGAGTAATTGAATTTCATCCAGACATATTTGTAAACACAGATGAAACACAAAAGCTAAAAATGAATAACAGATATACGACAATCCAGAAACAGTAGCATTTTAATGTATACTTGTGTAGCAAGGTAATATATAACTACAATGATAAAAATCTGCTGAATGTGAATCGCCAAGGATTTTTTCATAGCACTAGTGCCTGCTTCTTCAAGTACCTGCTTCTTCAGTTTCCTGCCGATCTTAATTTTTGCGCAACAATATCATTTCCTGAAGAGTTTAATTACACCTAGTTGACTGTCAAGAAATTAGAAGGAACTCTTTTGAAGGAAGTCTGGATTTCCTGCTGATTTCCTGTATTTGTGACCTCTGTCGGAACTTTATGACACTAGCATCATCAACTTCCTGTCTTGATTGCTCATAAATCATCCATGATTACTTTCCATTCTTACATCCATCTCTCTGCATCCTGACCCCTAACACCCTGTCCTGGCTCTGTGACTAATTCTGATATGCCCCGAAGTCCTTACAAGGTAATGTTAAGAGATATGATGCGCTTTCATTACCCAAAAGCTGTCAAACTAGCAACTATTTTTGGGATATGAGCAGTTAACCAGTTTTGATCTAACTTCTCAGAATGAGGCCAACAAGCAACCAAACTGCCATGTGCACGTTGAGCACCAGGTTTTAAAGGAAGTACATTGTTTTGACCACATGTTCATTTTCAAACATGCTAGTGCAGAAACCATTATAAGTTACATATTAGGTAAATGTATTGACGCCTTGTTGAATTGTAGGACATAGGATGAAATGTCAAATGCTTTTGAAAGAATAGAATTTCACGGTGTGGTTCGACTTGCTTCAATAGCATAAGGTCTGGCTATTGTTTCGAAACGTTTCCAAATGCAAGCAAAGGGGAAATTTTATATAGGGCACATTATGATTAAAGGATATCTTGCCATTCCAGAAAATAATCAAAGAATCCGTCATGGTTGATCATGGTTCAGGGACTTGAACGTAATTTTGTGAGCTGATACTTCAGTTGGTAAACCCTTCTTTCAAATTTCTGGTGGTCCCAGGTCCATTTTGTGGGTTTACTGGTACCCCTGTTTCGGATTTGGGGATCCATGGGTTTCAAATCCAGGGTGGATCACTCATTTGCGTGCTGTGATTTTGTTTCTAGCATTGGCAAACCAGCCTTTTCGGACTTGGTACTTAGTTCTTAGTACATAATTTGTGCATGGTTTTCAGTACAATAGTTGGTGCTGCTACAGGCCTTGTGGTCATGACATAGTTTTCTAGGGTAACATCAAAAGTTACGTCATTCGACAGACACACGACGTTGCTTTTGACATAAGGGACTTTTCTAGTTCATAACGGATTCCACCGAACAAGAATATGCGGCTGCAGGCCTGGTGCACCGTTACCTGAGGACCGAGCAGCAGGGCTGTCACACAGTCCTCCAGGGATGATGTGAAGCCGCCGGAAAGCTCACACATCCAAACTGACATCCCTGCTTCATTCAATTATCAACGACTCAGCGTGAGTTATGACGAGTACCAATCATAACGTTGGACAAAAATTCACCCTCCACAAAGTAATGTTTCTATGCTTTTTTAAGACTGTAATTTTCAACTTTTTGGAATGTCGAAGTCATAACCTTAGACATGTGGTGTGTAGTGTACTCCAATGCCTTATTCCCAGACATCACAGCATTATTTACAACGAAAGGTCCAAATAAATTCTTAATATCTTAAACTACTTAGAACAATGCACGATGCAAGATAAATAATTCATATTGGGAACAATAGAGAACATTAAAAAACAATAGAAATAAACGCTGTTGTTGAGTCAGTGTGAATAGAACACTTTGAATTCCTGTTGTCACAAAATGAACAAAAACCCCCCACAGATTGCTGGATAAATTACAGTCTGCATCATAACTACTGTCTCATGACTACATGTATAAGTCAATAGTAAAACCCAATTTTATATATGCATTACAAATCAGACCCTTTTAGCGTGAAGTAAATCTGGTGGGGCAAGATTTGGATTTGGCTACCCCCAGTTTTAGGGCGAAAATTTGCTTTCTTGAACCTTGCCTTGATTAAGAATACTTTAAGGTTACCAAGAATTCAACTGTTATTAAGGTACAGCTAGGTAGGTACTTATTTCTAGCAAGAGGTTAACACTGGTAATTCATTCTTGTAAGTGGTGGTTAAGCAGTATTTATGGACGTGTTCCAGAGGGGATCGTTAGACCGCTCTACATGGGCAATTTGTATCATGTTGCAGCTAATAATACTTAGCAGTGATTTGCTGATCGAAGTTGGCCTCAGGGTTGGGCGATAATTGGACATGTAATCTGTGATGAGATGTGACAAACCTTTAACTGTCTGCACTCATCTCATTTTATTCGTCAAAGCTGAGTTTCCATTGTTTGTCTTGTGCAACCGAATATCCAGAATTTTACTGCCATCCAAAATGAGAAAGCAATATTAATCTAATTTGCCAAACCCTGTATTGTTGAAATTTAAATCTTAAATTATACAAAGATTTGTCTCAGAAAAATATTATTTCAATGATTTGAAAATCAACATAGTGATTTTACAATTTAGTTGGTCATGTACAATATCCCGAAATAGTTCTGTAGTGTACATATTTAACCAGTTTGTAGAAAACACATTATTAAATTGAAATGGAGACTTCACAAGGTATTTTTCAGGAAGGAACCGACGGTTGTTAAATCCGGAGTGCTGGATCCTAGAACTGCCCCTCCGTATCCCTGTTCCTCACACACCCGGGGGCTGACTGCTAATTGGTTTTCAAGACAAAGTGAGTGGCATAGGACGGTGGCAGTCTGAGGAGATAGGCAAAGCTGGGCAGGGTCAGAGGCCCCCGGATTGCCAATCCTTGGTTTGACAGATCCTGCTGTGCTTTCTCCCCATCGGCAGTGCATTACAAAAGGAGCACTTCCATCTCAATAGGCCCTTCCCCAGCTTCCTAATACAATAATAACAGGCGAATAAAGGCTCTGATATAATTAACCAGACAAATGAATGGTGACGGGTAATAAGCAACAAATTGCCAATCCAAGCCAATTCAATTAGTCAGTTTTCCTAGCTAAATTCCCGATTAAGAAATTTTAAATGGGGAATAAAAAATAAATTTTGTAGAGATACAATATTCCAAGAGGAAACAAGCATGACCAATGGTGTCTCCTGTTGAGCACAGGGTTATGGAAATAAAAATTAAGAGAATCGGTTAAAATACTACCATATTGTCGACGTAACGTTCTTGATTTCTCCAATTCAGAAACGGTAGTGACACAATTTGAGCTTAAAGATAATGGATTAGAAATAACTAAAACTACACGAAATGTTTTAAAAGCACTAAGTACCCTATTTAAGCTTCAAAATATTTGAATCTAAGAAATTCTAATGGCACAAAATTTTTCAATCAAAGTACCCTATTTATGCATGTAGTTATTGAATTTGAGATAAATAAAACTACATTTGCATCGCTCCTTTGTTTCTCATTAAAGCCACTATTACACGCATTGTGTTGCAAGCTCACAAAAACACACCATGGAGAGAACACTACACGACTTCTGTAGCAGCATTTTCGATCCGCTCGTACTTTGAAGGCGTATCGGTTCTAGTAACCACACCTGGGCTGCAGGCTAGTTAGCAATCTACATGGCGTGAATTATCCACCTAATCAACCACTAAATGTACTAAACGTTTTATGACGTGTATATTTTATTTCTGTTTCGATCCAGGTAATTAGAAATCCTTTACAATGTATACACATTACCATCGTCATGACGATTGTTGTTATTCTCAGTATCGTTTCGGCAATGTTCAGAAAATATAGGATGGTTACATAGGATGTTCGTTTTGCCCAAATATGGACAATGCTATTTGATTTCTGGTTAAGTAGACCACAGGATTAATGCAACATTCTCTTACTTCATCATTCGAAAAAGGGTAAGAATACCAGAGAAAAGGACACTTTTTGTCAGGCCTTCATATTCACACATCAGTGTTAAATGAACATTTATTGTAGCAGCCATTTTTTCGCAGAGGCACTATTGCCAGTAAAACTAATCCATTTGATCACAACTTCTCGTTTGCATTGAATCAAAAAGTCAAAAGACAATTCTATTAAGTTTGGAACAATAGATTTTCAAGCTGTGTAGTTTGTAGCACAGCGTGGGATATATTTATTTCTCTGTTCTGTAATTAATTTTTTTCAGCTAAACTTTTAAAATAGATGCAGTACCGAGGTGTCAAGTTGTTCGTCCCAGACAGCGTGTTAGTGTAGCGATATTAAGCACACGATTGGGCATGTTAGTCGGAACATTTCACTCGCAGACAGGGCGAGCGTTTTTTATCGCTTTGTGAGACATTAGATGTCTTCTGCTGGTGACTTGGCAAGCTTTAAACAAGAGGATGAAAGCGTATTCACGAAGAGCCGGTTTGATGTGTAGATATTGCCTCCTAATTAGTGCTGCTGCAGTTTGATATTAACCCTGTCTGAGCCGAGGGGACCGGGCGCATGATAAGTAGCTACCAGAGTCCCGGCTTTTCGAAGCACAGCGAGGCCTGTCGCCAACTGGAAGAGGAAATGTTCGACCACGGGGTCCATCATTTCGGAAACAATGGAAATTTACGTTTTGTTTATGTTCAAGTGAAAGGCGTAACAGGAAATTATACCGGTACTGTTCATAAAATACATTTTAGGAGCTGTTGTTTAACATCTGTGTCTCAAATTATGCGTGCAAAGTGTGAGCAGCAGAAAATTGTCTCTAAATCTACAGCATTAATTGCAGAGAGAACCCGTAAGCTTCGAACACGGCTCAGTATTGACTGGACCCGTGACGGTGTACTCACTCCAATGCCTTCAAAATGTTGACGCTTTTTGAGGTGTGTCTCTTTCTAAAGTCAAGCTACAGCTGTAAGAGACATGTTTTCACCTTGAAAATATATTTGAACATCTGGTTATGGCCTCTATACTATTAATGGAAGGTGGCAGTTGCCAGTTTTCTTGAAAGTGGTCTTGTTGCGTCACCTTTCTTTAAAATATGTTTGAGAGAAACAGCTTTTGACATACTTCGTGGCGATTATTATTAGTTTGACATGCATTGTGAACTAGAAGCAGGAGGCAATAGGTCTACGCCTAACGTAGACCTCCCTTCAGTGTTTGCTACGTTCCGAGCTGTCTGAATTCAGAATTCATAGTATCCGGTTTTCCAGAGCTTTTATCACAAAAATAATCATTGTATAATCATACTACTAACAATTATATATCTCACATGGATAACTCGTTGACCACAATGGCTTTTAGAAGACCCACCAATATTCTCTGGAAGGAAGAAGGACTATTTATTTGGGGGTGACAGGAAATTTTTGGAACAGAAATGGAACATTTGGAAGACTGTAACTCACTTAATACTGTCCATACACTTTAACCTTGCAAACCACGGGTTCGACCTAGTTTAAAAATTTCGTGTCTGTATGTGGGTATCGTGTTTTTAAAATGTGTGATGCGAAGAAACCCCTTGCACCCAGGCCTGGGAATCAGTGTCCCCTCTCTCTCCAGCTGTCTCATTAGCCAGGCCTGCTTCAAAGCAACATAACATCAGCTTTAAAATATTCATCATGATAGATTAGCCTTCTGTGGTTGGATATATTGCTGGGATATTGCGCGAGCTCACTGACTGCAGCTAATTGGCAACCAAGCTGAATGGAGAACAGGAACATCTGAATTGAAGACATATTCAAGCAGGAAATATTTCCTTAAATAGGCAATTCAATTGGCAGCCAATTTGTCCTTGAAAGATATCTCAGAAAAATCTTCACGGAATTCTTCATGTTTATACATTGACAAGAAGATGTTCAGTGTTTTTCCTATCTTTAAACATACCTAACTTGGAATTCTTCCAATGCTGTAGAAAAAAGTGCAAGTCAAAATACCATTGAGCAGCAGAATCTGATATTTTAATAATCTATTAAATGAATGTTTTTAAATGCATACAAGTGTACAATCAGAAGATGAAATTCTAAGAGTCTGGAGAAAACAGAATTCCAAGCCATGTTTTCATTTATCTTTGTCACCCAGCATAGAATCCCTTGCTCACAAAAGTTCCAACAATTGACTTTAAATTTCTGATTGAATGTTAGGGATCAATTTTTGAGTTCAGACCATAGTTTTTTTCCCTGAAGATCGTTAAGCCCTAGATGAATTTTTAACATCAAAATAAATTGGAGACTTTTAGATACATCCTGCGAAAAAATATGTTTATACAAAACTTGATGCTTTTTAACCCGGTTAACCGCATAGATCGTGCACGATTCCCGATTAACGAAGATACCTGCTATTACACGAAGTAACGCTTAAAATGACGCTGAACAAGATCCGTGGCGCTTGACACCAGCTACAGTGTTTCCTATTGTGTTCAGGAGGAAAAGAACTAAAGAAGATCATTAAGAAGTGATGTGCCAATTACGGTTTTCCTGGGCAAATAGCTAATTGATAGATTGGACATAGATCAAAGTCATCTCATGTATCAAACTGACAGATCACTACGCGTATCATGTGACCCTAACCGGAAGTGAGCGACACGTTCTGGATGTCAGTGCGCACGCTCAGAAACGTAACCTCAACCATCAGTCTGTAGTGTACATCACTAATTAGATGCCTAATTAGGAGATAATTACTGTCTTAACTTGGTTGATTGAGGGAGGATGATATGAGTTAATTTGTGCTGGAGTGGGTACGGAGGGCCTGTGATGCATCACGAGCTCACGGAAGCTCTCTGACATTCTGCTTTGTTTTATTGCTAATTAACAAACTTCAAAAAACCACATCCCCCTGTCACATGTCATGCAAGATCATATAGTACTAGCTCCACTACACACGAGGCTTTTATTCAGCTCAACTACTTATCGGAAATTTCAGTTCTTCATGGTAATTTGTGAGGTTCCGAGTTTTAGTCATGAATCCAAAAAAGCAGGAAAGGTTGGATCGTAAGACCCATGTTATCGACAAGAATGTTAACTAGTTTTGAAACAATAGAATTTTATGCTGCGCTTTTATGTACATTGGCACAATGTGGATTTTTTTCATTCTCAGATGCTCCCATCGTTAAATTTTTGAACAGTTTATTGTGTTTAGATCACAATCCAGCAGATCAACACCAAGAATCAGTGGTTCACAAGAATCATGTTAACAATACGAAGATCTTGCTCCACATATGCACCAGCCTTAGACTCTTATAACTGGTTGCTATTTTAAATTGTTTCTACTAAACCAAAAGTGTTATGACGAATGGTCGTTCGTAAGAAAATTAAAGAAAGACATGCTCGTTGATTTCTTGTCATCTTGGCAATTCACGCTGTGCTTCTGTTCGAATGAAAGACACAACGTGAGATTCTATTGTTTCCAAAATAAAATGCATTTCAGGAGCTGCCATACAAAATTTGCTCATATATCACAATCACATGTGCAGTTGAACATGTCTTTGAGGGTTTATTGTCTGTGTAACATTGATAAGCCTTCTATTAGTTGGAGTGATCACCACTTTGATAACGTTGTCTAGAGGATGTTGAATCAATTGGCCGGACAAGTAAAGTAGAGGAAGGCACTTCACACAGACAGACTGTTTTTGTACATAAAGGCGCCTGTAACAAAAGCCTCGGATTAATTATGGAAAGAGCTGATGATGGTTCGGATTAGGTCGGGACAATCTTGTGGAGGATGGGGTGAACCCAAGGGAAGGCCGGGGATACATTGAGGGATGGGGACGGGGAGTCCTGGCTCCCGTGATCAGACTAGCAGATGAGGCAGCTTTATGGCCACTCAACCCGCCTCCCATGCATACAACACGATTAGCTCTAATTGAAAAATTACCCCCATGCTTAAGCTGACATTTAGCTAACAAATCTATTAATTGAAATCAAATTTGGTGCATGCGAATCAGGGGTAAGTTCCCCGTGGACCCATTGCAGGCGTGATTAGGAGCTGCATGAAAGCATTCAATGTCTGTACAGGGAATACACAGAATATAAATTGAACTATATATATTTCATGCCTGGTCTGATGCAAAGAATAGCTCTGTTTCACTTTAGCTTTGTCAGGGGGGAAATTAACTTACACACATTTACATAGGAACATTTCTTTACATTAGTGCTAAAGTTGACATTGTTAGGCTGAATTGCCCTATTATCAGATAGTGTAGATCGACACTAAGGGAATCTACAATGTTGTGACTGAGCAGTACTGAAACAAGGTCATTCAGAAAATTTAGCGTACAGGAAGGTATTTCTATCGGCCTGAAGTGTCCTTTGCACTACTTTGAGATATTCTGTAAAAGTTTTATTTTGACATAATTGTGGCCGAAATTCATGAATATGACTCAAATGTTTGCTTTACAGAGCTACGATTTTTTAGCATTAGTCCTATCACATTAAGGATCTACAAAGTTTGTTTAATTGTTTTGGCTACGCACAAATGTGGATTTAGATACTGAAATACCGAAATGACATTTTTTTCATAGTTACCATAGTTTATGACGTATTGATTTGCTTGCAATATAGCACGGAATTTCCTTATATTACCTTGTGACCTCTGCTGTACACTGAAAGTTACACCAGTTGCTTTCTGTGGCAACATGTTTCACAGTAGTGGTAAAAACTATGAAAGTTTATTGAACTGCAATTGCCTGTAAATAGTTGTACCAATCGGTTAGAAGCTGCGCGTAAATAAGGTCACAAAATCTTACATAAAATCAATATTTTAAATCTTGATAACGGACTTATCCCTCTTGTATCGCATGGTGATTGGGTTGCGCAGTTGTTGACAGGCTAATGTAACAATTACAAGACTTAGTTGTAAATCAGCTTAGTTTCAAGCTGTACCAATCAATGTTAATAGCTACCGTCCAATATGGTCAGCTAATAAACTCAACTAGCTTGTCATGCAAACTGTACTGATTATAATTACCGTTTCTATCCAGTATTGAGATACAGATGGGGATCTCCACTGTTGCTTTATTCAGCTACATGCATTTATCTTATGAGACTAACTAAAATCCTTATTTACAGTTATTAAAATTTGGCCTTTTGAAAGATTAAGAAATTAAGAGGTTGAATTTAATGGCTTGATATATGTGCCATTTTCGTAAACCAAGTTTGAGTTGGCAGCCAAAAATGCCCTTGTAATTCTATGACTAGAATTATATGCAATATTTCATTTCCCGTGGTAATTACATTATTTTATAAAATTAATTAGTCTACGACAAGAAATGACAACACACAAAATCCATTGTGAGCCCTTTATGAGAATTTTGCGAATATATCAATTGGCGGGAGTATTGTTTTACACTGGTTGTTTTAGTGAGATGAAGTGTATAGGATTACCTCATTAGCTGGAGCATGCGCGGGATGTCTCATCATGACAAACGTATAAACTGACAAACTGCCAATTACATGCGCACACTAAAGGCATATCCGTTCTGAGGGGAGAACCGGGAAAGGTGAGAGGGAATTCTGAGATGGAGGGGAGGGGGTTGAGACGAGTGGTTGAGACAAGGGTTCTTTTGTGTGAATCATCTTCAGGGAGAAAAATCCACATTGCATTGCACAAATACAAATCTAGTTATTCTCTGTACTTTCATTTTAGCACTAAAACTAAAGAAATGGATTCCTTAGTTATTGGGGTTTTTTAATGCTATTCACCTTTGATATAGTGTTGATGTCAGTCAATTTAGAAAATTAAAAAAAATGTTGTACTGTACCAGTGTTTGTGCATATTTTCAACAACTGTAATGCACAAGATGCAACAATCCTAACAACGATAACTTGTACCACTGAATGAAACAATATCACTGAATACAGAGGATCACCGATTTTCACACAAAAACCGTCTTTAATCACAGTTATTGCATTTAAGTTTATGAACATCAGACATACTAAATCTAACAATATACAAAGGCAAAATAAAAAGTAAAACAAAAAAGGATGTAAAGCCCCTCACAAATCCAAACAGTCTGTCTCTACTAAATACAATCAAAGGGAATCTGTCTTTGTTTCCCTAAAAGGACATGCCAATTATCTGCAGAGATTGGCTGCTAATTTACAGCTTGTTACGGGAGTCAGCTTACATGTCAGCCTTACATGTCTGCCACACATAAACTGTCATAGAGATTTAACTCATCTAATCCTCCAAAACCACACCTCACACAACATCACCAACTTGTGTTTTATATTTATTTAGGTGATAGGATTTGATAACTTTACTATCATTAGCTGTCTCAAAAGGTGTCTCAAAAGCAGTGTTGTTTCTCTACAGATAACTGTATATTCTCTGTGGATTCATTGCACTGGATCTGGTTCATTGTTTTTATGGCCTCAAATAAATGTGGATTCTTTAAATGCAGAGTACATTGTTGCATTGTTGTTATTTTAATAACCGTCCAAGTCCTTTCTTTCGGATCAGGACACATTTCCTGATTTGAGACATGGAATATTATTGCTGGAATTTTTATACTCCCAGTGTATGGTGGTATGTGCGGAGCACCCCAGAACTATGCACAGTAAAACTCGTACTACTCTGCTGCATAAGTAGCGAAACGTCCTGTGGAGTTTACAGCTGTTCGGCTGCATGTAGCTTGTGTTAGGGTGCTGCATGGCTCCTGTAAATACATCTAAGCATGTATCTAAACTTGCGTAGTTTCCACTTCAATTAAAAATATATCTGGATATGATTTGTTTCACGTGGGAAGCAGTTTTGTAACTATAGTAAAATAGATGTAGTCATTAAATGAAACAGACATTTTATAAGTTTATCTTTACTTTTTACAATCATTAACAAAAGATCTAATTGGGGTTTTGTTGTTATTATGATTCCTTATAATTGACATTTATAAATTGCTTATGAGGCTACCCGCACAGCATTGTGTGCATGATATGTCTATGAAATGTCATAAGTAGCTCGATGCCCTTTTAACTAGCCGAGACATTACCATCAAATGTTAGAAGTACAATCTCCTAATTGGTAAAACTGGGCTCATAATCCCTTCTAATTTGTCCAACAAGGTAATTAGACATGCCTAATAGTCACATAAAATACACCGTATCTATAATTTATATTGGTTTATTATAAGCTGTGGTTGTGACAGCCAAGTTGTCTCCGCTTGATTGTCACAAAATAACAGATCGTAAAACGTCGCATTTTAATTTCATGCAATTTTAATAGGGAAGTGATGCGCAATGTGATTGTTTCTAAAAGTCAAAATAACAGTTACGACTATTACACTACGATGCTCGAGCCAAAAATGGGCACTTTTCTTTCCGTTACTGTCTGTAATGTTAGTTCGTGTAAATGTTTACACTGAACAAGGAATTACAAGCTTTGCGTGTTTAAATTTTATTATATTTGAAATTGGGTGCATACCAATATGTTTACCATAGCTGACTTTTAGAAACGAGCCACCCTTTTCCACAGTCAATATCAGTGGTGGGACAGCAACAGTTATCAGCACTTCGATTTTTTTATTACTATATCGAATATAAGCTCAGATAGCATATTCTGTAGAAAGTGGAGTATCGACATATTGATATTCTCATTCGAACAACTAACGGTAACAGATTTTAGGGGAAAGGGGTGCGAGGTTTCGTTCAAAGATTACAGATCACTACAGATTTTTTAACATGGATGTGAATAGAGAGTCTTGCTGACTGGCGACAATAAACGTTTCCGTAGTCTCCAAAATAAGGATCTTAGTTTTTTTGTGTGTGGTCGTCCGCCTAAAAAACTTGTAAAAATAGAAACTAAGTCAAAGCGAAACAGACGATAACCATCAAAATAGAAACCAAGACAAAACGAAAATTTCAATTTCAATTTCCACTCCATGACGTTTTCTTTGGTGACATCATGACACATGCAGAGTTAATCTAAAAATAGTTCTTCTCAAAAATAATAAATAAATTTAATACAAAATAAATTTAATACAAAACGCACCTTACAGAAACAAAAGTGAACGTATTGCCAAAAGTAAGTTCTGTTAATGTCAATATCTTCCTTGATGGTAGAAATCCCATTACTGCAACTGTTCGTTACTGAACTGAAAATGAAAGTTTTCAAGTGACATACCTGTGGTGCCAGCTGGTGAGGAATGTGGGAATACAATGGCTCCACTTGGTGGTGAGAGATGTACTGCAGCAGCAGCCCCTAGTGGTGGAGAGAGATGAGCCGTTATACCACTAGGTAGTGCTGGTGATAGCTGATGCACGCAGTACATGTGATTCTGCAGTTCTGCACTAAAGAAGAATGTCTGTGGGCACAGTGTGCACGTGTACCTGCGTGCACTGATCCCATGCTCAAGCACATGCATTTGAACTGCACTCGCATGTGCAAACAGCATGTTGCACACGTAACATCTTATTTCTCCTCCTTGGCTCTCAAACGTGTGTTCTATCAGATGACATTGTAACTTAGCAGGCGAGTCAAATATAGAGTTACAGATTTTACATTCATGTATGTTTCCCTCCTGCATTACATGTGTTGCAACGTGCATTTGTATTTCGTATTCCGTCGCGAATGACTGTTGGCACTTTATACACTGGAACGTCTTCTTGCTCGTCGACATCTGGTTTTCACATTTCGAAACGCATGATGGACATCTACAGTCTGGGTCATGTGACCTGCTGTACTCTGTCGGGTCATGTGACTGTGGTTGAGATGATGGCGTCACATTCACTGTAGACGCAGGCAAGTCACCATGGTAACATGGCTTACACACGTAGTAGGTGCGCCCACTGGTGTTGAGTTTGGAAACGAGGTTCTCCTTGGAGTCGAAGCTCTTGAGACAGACGCAGCAGGTGTAGAACGCCGCGGGACTCTGGAAGTGGTGCTTCCCATGCATCTGCAGCTCTAGCATTGACGCCAGCGTCTGGCGACATACTATGCACTGCATTGTGGTGCCCTGAAATGAACAGTTTGGTGACTTAACAATCTCTTCTGCTCTTTTGAGTACAGTTCTATTAACTGAATTATTTGAATGCTCCCCCAGCAACAGCATTTCACACAAGACAATTTATGCATGTGCAACAAATTCAACGCAACATGAGTCCATGAATTATCAAGACAAGCAATTTGAAGCTATATTCTCAATCCTAAACAACTGAATTTAGGATAGGTTCCACAAAATTATCAATACAAACACAACGAGTGCCAAAATCATTACTAATATCCTCTCCTGGTTCCACTGTCCATGGCATCGTGTGTAAAATACAGTTGAATACCCAATTTAAAAGACACAAATGATGCAGCAAACTAACCTGGAAGCCATGCTGTTGAGCATGCGTGTAGAACTGTTCCTCATTCTTCATAGCGACCTTGCACACAACACACATGTTGCCCTTGACAACCTTGCAGTGCGTCAATTTATGTTCTGCGAGGATGGTCGCCGACGGAAAAATCTCGTCACAAATGTTACACTTTTGGTTGCTTGGGGTAACGTGAGATTTCATGTGCTTCTCCAATTCTGATTTTGTTTTAAATGTCTGAAAGTACAAGATATCATTAACACCCCAATGTTCTTTTCAGAATTTTACAGATAGCTGTAAAGGTCAAATTCAGATATCTTTGCACTCGGTTGATTTAAATGCGCCATTATTGTTAATTTATTTAATGCCTAAATACCATGTTTCAAGGATATCTTACCTTGTTACAATAAACGCAGAGTTGACTAAACTTATCACTGTTGTTGCTATGGCTACCAGGTTTAGGAGACGTTTGTTGTTGCGATGCTGTTGCGGCTGCCGCTGCTGCTGCTATTGCTGCCGCTTGAGCCTTCTGCATCATGGCCGACATCTCCGGACTAAACAAATGAACAGTGCATTTAATTTGATTTTTTTCGATTATCACCCTGCATTTTTGCCAATAAATCTCTTTAAGAAGTATTACAGTACATTCATCTATGTATGCACAACGTATAATCCCACTAACAGTACTAGCATATTATGGTTCAATTTCACAGCAGGTTAAAAGACAACATTTTATGGCATCAACATTTTGTATTTAAAAAGCCTGCATGGACCGTCCATAAATAAATGCTAATCTGTATGTTGATCAAAATGTGCGGTGAAATATGCATCTTACGGAAAGAAACGAAATCTTGTGTTGGCTGAAATGATGGACAGTATCAATGTTGTCGTTAATTACTCATTTGTGCCATTAACACTGTGAAGGTTTAACCATTTGCATCAGTCACGCTATATATAGAAAACCTTTTGTCCATACTTTCAATTGACACTTTTTGGAAATTAGCCGTCATTGTGAAATTTTGTCCATTTCGGCGGAAACACGGACAATATGGTGTTGGCTTGAAAATGGCACGTGTATATTAAGCTATTAATCTTAATGACCCTCGATTAATTTACGTTTGTTAAAGCCTTGTTTTAACCGTACCTGATGCTATGGTCGTGGATGCGGTGTTTCTGCAGCGCCAACTCCTCAGAGAACTTTACGTCACAAATGTCGCACTTGTAGTTCAGGTCTCCTTTCTTCATAGCTGGTAGAGTGGCACAATTATTCCTGAAAGGGCAAAATGTTCAAATTTAACTCACTTTCAGTAATGTTTCAATAACTTGATTTTTGTAACAACCACTGTGAATAAGAAATTAAATCTAGTACTTACATGTGCATCGCTGCTCATCAGCGATAATTTGTGCGTCAAATACTGATACTAAAACTGTTGTCGAAAGGGCATTTTGACAACATATAATTTAAGGACCAAAGATAACTGTGTTTAAATTTTGCCAAGATCTCAACCTACCTGCTGGGAGTCGGTGAGGTGAGTAGAGACTTGGTGATGCTGGTGGCGACACTGTGTGCGGGGCTGGAGATGATGCCCGGGCTGACGGACAGTGGACTGCTGCGCTTCGGACTGTACGGTGTAGATTTAACCGGAGTGGCGCCACCATTACTACTAGTGTTAGACGTCATGCTGTAATCCAACACGTCACTCTCATCCTCCGTCTACAAATATATCATAATATTTTACAATTATTACAGAGCTGTACAAAGGTAAGAAGGTCATTAACATTGATGCTTTTACATTTCTCTCCTTTTTTGCCATCATTTCAGCTGCTTTTCTGGAATCTGCACAACTATTTCTCGAGCCACTGCTACTGTCACTGACCTGATTGCCATAAAGTCAAGCAATCATAAGGCATGAAAATACACAAGGTGCTAATTCAAACCTCTTCTGGAGCTGATTCTGACTCATTCGCATCAGAGGTTGAAAATATGAGTCGTATGCAGAAAATGTCTTGTACATTAGCCTCAAGGACTTCAAAAGTGGTTACACAAAAAAGTCAACCTGAGACTCTAATTTAGCCACTAAAACCCCTCCCCCTTCCCGGTCTAAGATAGCAGAAGCACCTACCTTGACAGTGGTTTTGTGTTGCGGAGAGTTGCGCCCGTTCTCAGCGCCGCCGGAGTCCTGACTGTGTTTACTGGCGACGTGTTTATCCAACAGGTACTCCACGTGGAAAGCCTCGTCACACGCAGGGCAGGCGTACTGTTAAGAAATCAAGTTGAGAATTCAATGTTAAAATAAAGTGTTTCATTATCTTCTAATCTTAAAAATTTATATAGCTATATATTTATATAGCCTCGATCTTAACGTCAGTCTTTCCACCAAAACAAATTCAGAATGAAGGATACTTTTCAAAAAGTGTCTGTCTAATAGACGGACGAAAGTTATAAATTTTCTACTGTACTTAAACCCATACAGTGCTACTGACGTAAATTAGTAATTGACGCACGACGTTTTGGCAGACACAAAATTTCGTTAAGGTCGAGGGCTGCAACTATATGTATTTTTTTTCTTTTTGAAACGAGCATTAGTATTTATTCCCTTGATTCCTTTAATCTTATCAGTCAACATAAAAGACGAAACTTTAGCTAGCTAGGAAAAGTGTGCATTCTTCCAGGAGCCCCACCTGTTTTTTATGAGTAGTCAGATGACATTGCAGTTCCATCTCGGTGCCGAAGCTTTCCTTACAGAAAAGACATCGGTACGGCTTGGAAATTCCCAGGTGATGAACCTAATAACAAAATATATTAAAATGAGGAAATTTTTCAAAAAAATATTTCCGTGGTAGGTCAGACAAAAATCCCTGTTGATATGGGTTTTTTTACTGAGTCCTAAATTATGTTAATTACTGAATTAGTGTTTTATTCTTCTTTTTTTTTATAAATGAAGAAATTTATCTCAGATAGCAAGACTTTCAACCAATATCGGAAAATAAGCACTCCAGGAATAACCTCTCTTCAGGGTACGTGTTATCATGCAACTTGTAAATTGCTATACTAAAAGTTTTGCAATTGAAAAATTGAACCAAACCAACTTAAAAAACAAAACAAACTGTGGACTCAGGATTATTTCATGGAGCCACTGGTACCCTCTATTTCGGACTTACCTTGACATGAAGCTGCCACTCCATCTCGGACCTGAAGACGGATGTGCACGTCGTACACTTGTACAGCTTACACTCGTTACTGTGCTTAATGGCGAAGTGAACCTACAACAATAAACGCATAGAAAATTAATTATCTAAATACTGACAGTGAGTAGTACTTTGTTGAGTAAAAAAGAAAAAAAAACAACGCATAAAGATGATATGATGATAGAATAACTTTTGTCATAGCAAACGTCACTGACAAATCAACATTCCGCCAGTTCTACTGAACTTGGACAGCAAGAAATAACTGCTACTAGGAGGTGCTGCCACCTACAAAAATTGTGCTTGTTGCTGTGTAGTGCGCATGGGCCAAAAGTCTGTTCGTCACCCCACGCCGGCAGATTCGAAGTGAAAGTCAACGAAGTGGGACACAAAACTTAGGTAATTATTGCATATCCTTGCCA
>JBCAUI010055554.1:18101-55719 GCA_038406195.1 Haplosyllis anthogorgicola | reverse complement strand
ACAGGCAAAAATATCATAATCTTAAAGGAGCCAAATTTGCGCAAAGCAATGTGGTAAATCAGGATTTACACGAGTTTGCACGAGGTTAAGATTTGTTTTTGTGCAAAATTAGAAGTTTCATGATTTCCCCATGAACTATTGTTGACAATAAGTAATTAAAACGGGCAAACGGGATTTTCATGACACGCTTTCTGTGTCAGTTGGGTGGGTCTTTGTTCGCATCAATAAAAAAATCACACGGAGCTGATGTACCTAATTGATAAAACTTTAATTAATTAAAGAATTATCAATAATTTTAGAATTATTTAAGTATGCCGCATCCATTGTAATCTACGGGTTGCCGACCATCTGTGGTATTGGTATAATAGGTGCGTACTTTTTATTTATTCACATACATGCATGCATCAATTTAGGTTTCATACCTTTTTATTTAGTATTTTCATAAAAATGCATTGTAATATTATATGGATGGGCCACACACCACTGCTTACATCATATGACTTGGTTTCTCGCTAAGACAATGACGATTCCTCCAACTGAACTATTCGCTTCACAAATCAAGAAATTCTTATAAATTTCGAAATGTACAGAACAAAAGAGAAAACATAAAGAGTTCCATGCCGTACTTTTGATGTGATATTGTTCCAAAATTGAATAGAATTTCATGATTTGGTACACGCATATGTATCAGAAGTTTAACAACAGCGCATCAAAAGCACAGTGTGGAATTCTTTCGTTCTCTCCTTTGTTCTCTTTGTTTCCAAAATGATACGATTTCTGTGTACTGAAACGACGCATGCACATCAACAAAGTTTTCATGAGTTTAGTTGACTTCATTTGCAGGCAATTTTCTGATAATGGCTGTAATGCTTCAGGCTCATAACCGCCAGACTAACTATGGTGTGTATGTAATGGCTCTGGCCGTTTACGATCAGATTGTTCTCTGCTCTACGGTGCATACTTCGATTCAAGGGAGCGAGAGGGCCTGGACATTGCCTATTTGCAGATATGTCATGTTTATGAATGGTAAGTTTACTTGATGGGTTTTAACTATCGAATGTACAAGATTTTATTTAGAAGAAACAACTGTACGAAAATATAGAAAAATGCGATGAAACCAAACTGAGCTGTTTTAGGCAAGATATTATGTTTGCTCATGATTACATCTCTTGTCAGAATATTTAATACAACCCAGGAAAGTATGTTTTATGCTATCCTTAATTGCACTTCTGCTTTGCTTTCAGAATTTTCCCGTTTTGCTAGTTGTATGATGCTGGTTGTGGTAACGGCAGACCGTTATGTAGCCATCAGTAAACCTCTAAACAGGAGTCATTGGCGTTATCCCAAAACTGCAAGGAAGGTTTGTACAAACCACAAGTTAACCATTTCGCAGAGTTCTTAAAACAAAATTAAAAAGTGATTTAAATGGACAAAGTTAATCATTCTTTGTGAACCAGACCAAATTGTTGTTGTGAAGGTTTTAATAAGATTCATTTTTGCATTTCTGCATTTTTGGAACCAATCAACTCTACATGGTCACCATGTTTGATAATTACATAGTCATGGCAGCACTGACTAGTTATGTCTTTTTCTTTTTCAAAAAAGACAATTAATTACGGTTGAGATCTTGAACTTCATTCTGTTTACTATTAAAACATTTTGACACGCTATTTGCAGGTCGTGTACGTGGTTACGTTTCTATGCGCGGCTCTGTACACGCACGTCATCGCTACAGCATCATCAGATAGACCAAGTACGCATCAAATTCGTCATCTAAATTCACAAACATTTTTTTTCGGATTGCTATTTTATTTAAGTTTAAATTCTAATCGTAATTTATTATGAGTACCAATACTAGGGAATGTTCCCTAACTTAAAATCATATGGTGAATCAGCTCATGAAATTGCTATCATTTTGAAAACGGTTGGAACAATACATAGAATGAAAGGATTTCACGCTGTGCTCTTGATGCACCATTGTCCCAAAATGACAGGAATTTCACCCTCTGCGCATCAAAAGCACAACGTGAAATTCTTTCGTTCTCTCCTTTGTTCTCTCCTTTGTTCTTTTCTTTCCAAAATGATATGATTTCTGTCTACTGATCTTGTATGAAATCAGTCTCACAATATACAATTTAACTAATATCAAGGGCAGAAATGATAGTTTTCATTGTTGGCAAATATGTTGAGAATGAAAAGCGAATTAAGAGTTTGAATTTAAATAATTCCACTAAAATGTTGATTTTGTACTGACCAGCCCAAAAGAGTCAATAAATTCATTCTGAACCCAGCATTGGCTTTTGTATAAATTTCAGCCAACTGTGCACCCGTTCGTGTGTTACGTGGGTCTGATGACGCGTGGAAAAAAGTCTACACCTGGTTAAAACTTGTCATTAATGGAATTATACCTTTTATATTAATTATTGCATTCAATGTTAAGTTACTAAGGATCCTATTTAACAGGCGTAAGGTAAGTGTTCATTATCAAAGGCAAAACACTACAGTAAATAGCAACTCATTACCAGTAGGGTACACACTGTGCACTTTAAAGCGACACGAAAAACATTTGTTAAAATCCAATAAAATCAACATTGTCATATGGACAGTTTTGAAGATGCCAGTACTCGGAGGGTGAAATGTCTGTTCCCAGCTCTTCATTTTTGAAACAATAGGTTCTTTGTTCGAATAAAAGACACAGCACGGAATTCGCCAGTTGGAAAATGAAATAAATTTCAGGAGCTGAAAGGAGAAGGAAAATGAAATAAATTTCAGGAGTTGAAAGGGGAATGAAATACGCTAATTTCGATTGGCAAATTTCGTACCCTGACGAGAGCAAAATGCCGTACCAGTGTTTTTTGTTCAATTCTCTTCTTTCTTTACACAGATGTAACATGTATGTCTATGGTTCGTTTACAAACGCCATAGCTTCTTTGTAAACCCCTCTTCAAAAAATTCATATTTTCCTTGTATCTTTAGAATATAAATGGCATGCTATCACAGAGTCAATTGGACAATAAATCTGTGACAACAAAAAGGAATGAATCAGTTGAACAGAATGTTTACACTGTGACCGCCGGTAAGCATTACCAGATACATTCTCGCATATAAAGTGAGCCCCGTAGTGTAGTAGTTAGAGTGAAGTGCTGCTGAGCAGGCGGCCTGGGTTCTATTCCCAGACAAGGTAGAGACATTGGGCAGTGTCTTAGTAAATCACAGCCCCCCAAGACCAAGGTGTAAAATTGGTACCAGCCCTATGTGGGATGGCAGAGATGGCACCATGTGGAGTGACACCTGATTGCATCACTATGAAGTAATGGCTCACTTGGGGGATACTTGCACCAAGGTTGGGCAAGTTCTTAGGTGAGTTCCTGGCTGGGAAGTTAACAATTGTAAACCACAATTGATGTCAGAACTGATGATAACTGTGGTATATCGAGTAAATAAACTAACTTTAACTAACTTTAAAAATATGAAAGGATGAGACGTAGCAAAGGCACTCTGGGTTTGCACCCCGAGATTTGTTGATGCTGACATGCTCAAATCCAAAGCATTTTATGCAAAAAGAGGAGAAAGAATTTTTATAACTAAGTAATGTCACCTTTTTATGTTGGTGACTTTGTCAGTTTAATCTAAGGCACTGTGAAGTCTTGTTCGTTCGTTTCAGGCAAAGGACAACTCGTACTTTTTGTCGCCGACTTTCTCCGCTATGAACGCTGTGCTCGGGTTCCTCGCCGTTCAGCTGTGTGGAGCGCCGCTACTACCGCAATCTCCCGCTAGAAGTGAGTACATTAACGTTAAAGTGCAAGCATAAACAGGAGCGGATCGGGGATTTCTCTTTGGAGGGGGCTCTCCGGCGCCTTAGGGTGGTTCGAGGCCTGATGGCCGGCGGCGCCCCCTTAGATCCGCCGATGTAAAAACACTGCTGTCTCAACCTCTTACCAGGCGTGAGTACATTAACTGGAAGATGTATAGCACGCCTTCCCTTTCACAAATTTTCTTCACCAATCTAAGATGTAAAATGGTGCCTGACCAATGTAAAGACAGGCCAAGTAATTTTTTAAATAAATGGAGATCGTTCCTGTTTTGGATGTTTTTGCCTGCAGCTTGCAGCACTCCCGCTGACATGGTGTTCATAGTCGACTCATCCGGTTCTATTAACGAACCCAACTACGAGATGGCGCGCAGGTTCCTTACCGACGTAGTCAACATGTTGCACATAGAGAGTGACGTCACCAGAGTTGGGGTTGTCCAATTCAGTGATGACGCCAAAGAGGAATTCCGGATGTACTCTCACGGCGCCAGATATGAAATCCAGATCGCTATTGACCAAATGAAGGTACAGTTACCCAGAGGAGTTAAATTTCCCTCGCCTCAATCTTCCTCTATTATCAAACCGCAGCCACTGGATCTACATAGAATGACATGTTACTTCATGCCTCTTATTTTATTTTACTTTTTGGAATAATAAAAACTCAAGCTGAGTTGTTAATCATTTGAAACATCCAGCGAGAAATTCTACTGCACAAAAATTAAAAACAATTTAAGAGTACGTCGATTTACAGACTGTAGGATATTCTTCAAGACGTGCGCCCCATTGAAAGTACGTTACAAAAACCCGATGAAAATTGGGAAAATTCGAGCTGTGGGAGGGAACGTGTACCCCTTCCCTTGATCTATATTTCTTGCAATTCAATGGATACATTGTTATTTTTGAAATATATTGCACTTTACATTGATTCCGTGTTTGCAGTACATGAGAGGAACGACGAACACAGCTGCTGCAATAGAGTACGTCATAGACAACATCTTTAAACCGGAGTACGGGGACCGGCCGGGCGTGCCGAACTACGCTATCATCATCACAGACGGTGGCTCCAACGACAAGGAAAGAACATTCCAGGTGATTGTGTGTGCGTGCGTGTGTGTTTGTATGCTTGCTCGTTTATTCAGGTTTACACAAAATACCGATTAAATATCTTTAGCGGGATATCATTTTTGAAATAGTCATCGACAAAAAGGCTTGCTAAAATTACAAAAATTGAAACAGAAGTCTTTTGCTGGGGACCGGAGCATCTCTTAATGTTGTTTGCCTCTGACCTCAGAAAGGAGTTACTTAACTTGTAGAAACACTGCACTGTGATCCGAAGTGACTCTTGGACAACTTTCGTTTTGGTGGTCGAAGCATTGGAACCCACCGGCTAATTATGGTTGTAATTTACCGTTTCAGGCGGCTATCCGCGCTAAGAACGCGGGAATCCACATGATCGTGCTCGGGGTGGGAGGCTGGACGGACGAGTCAGAACTGCTGGCGATCTCAAGCTACCCCCCGAACCGCAACTACATAAGGGTGCGAAACTACGACGACCTGAGGAACTTCGCCGAGAGAATGACCGACTATCTCTGTAACAGTAAGTGTTAAAGGCTGCCTCTGTACTCAGTGGAGGGCACGTAGAACCCTCAATCAAGATATCTGTGGTTCGAATCTCCAGATATTTGAGATTTGTCTACTGAAGATGACCTGATAAATCCCAGGCTTTTGAACCCAAGTCTAAGGCATGAGTGCCCCTTCTTCCATTTAACACAAAAATATTTTGATACTTTGTCATCATTGTATTTTTTGAAGAGGTGATGAGATATAATGTGTTCCAGGAATCTTTACTGGTAAATCGATCTACTCAGAAATCTTCTTAGGGTCTTTTGTTTACTGAATCATGGTCATTCCGTAACCGTGCTGCCCTTTAACTTTCAAATGCATTTTATGATTTTGTGCGGTAAAGATGGATTTTATTTCCCTAAACAAATTTGAAAATTACATTAGCGTCTTCATTTCAATGAAAATAATGAGAAATGTCATCGCATGTGATAACAATAACATTGAGGTTTGGTGACAAAATTTGATTTTACAAAAGCATGAACATGTGTGTGTATGTGTGTGTGTGTGTGTGTGTGTGTGTGTGTGTGTGTGTGTGTATGTGTGTGTGTACACCTGTGTGTACGTGCGTGCATATGTGTGTACGCGTGTTATACAGATACAAATTGGATCGTGTATTTCAGACGCAGATGAGTGCGCCAGTTCCCCGTGTCGTAACGGCGGCGTGTGTGTTGACGGCATCGACACTTATTTCTGTCAGTGCGCCGAGGGGTACGGCGGCAGGAACTGCGAGAGAAGTAAGTTCGCTTTCTCTATCTAAAATATTGTAATTATGACAAACTGTTTAATTAATCAGTTCACTCCCCGTTTTTCCATCTGTTTAAATTTTGATAGTTAATGAACGCAAAACAACATAATTGGCGTCAGACCCTTCACCTGACGATGGTTGATTTGTACTGGTTGGTTGATAACACTTTGTTTGAATTCAATGGTATTTGTGTACTCTACAAATGAATGTTTTGTTGACAGTTTATGGTTGTTGTTTGAATAAACCTTATCTTCGATTATTTTATTATCTAACTCTATTTCATGAATGATTGCACCAGGATGAAATTCTGTTATCTGGCACATGTTAGTAGATGTTCGTTCGTTGATGGTTGCATCCTACGCTTGGTTAATGGTTGGCTAGACCTTTGTTCTTGGACTTGATGATGGTTGGATGTTAAGCAGGGCCATTTGCTAGTTGGTTGGACCTTGTACTTGATGATGGCAAATACGGATGAATTGCTGGATTCTTTAGCTTTAGCATCTTACGTATTCCTACAAATGAAGTTACGATTTATATACGAGAATTGCATTCACAGCAACACTTTTCTGGATCTGTAAACAATTTTATTTTAGTTAGCATTTTAGTAAGAAACTTTTCTTTGACTAAAATGTACCTCGTAATCAGTTGTGTAGATCTATTTGGAAATGGACCGATTTGTTGTTGAATTTATCATACAGTATACATTGAAAACGAAATCCTATCTCATGGACTGCTGGGGTAAAGCAAGCACCGCTTGCTGTTGCCTGTAAGTTCCACCTACTTTACCCCAGCTTAACTACACATACCTCGCACTTAGCACAGATTACCCAGTATGGGGTAGCTACAGAGTACGCTGCAGCTGCCAAAAATTATGTTGGCAGGCTAGAGAGCCAGAAACAGTACGTGCCACCTTACGTATTTGTTATCAGTATGAAATTAAACACATGCTAACGAATTTAAGTTTCATTCGTGAACAAAAATTGCAGTTGTGTTCTTTATCCAACAATATTTTTCACTGAAATTGGAAGTTTGTCAGATGTTTGTTCCTGAAGTTGATGTAAATTATTTTCTGAACTGAATTCGTACAGAATTTTGATTTTAATTTCTGGCAGTGTTTGTATTTCAAGAATTCTTTCGTTGCAAAAAGCGGATGCAATTTCTACTTGTATTTTGAACTGTTGAATCCTACTGTGCAATAATTATTCACAAAAAATTTACAAAACGGCAGAATTTCAGAAATGGGACCTTTAGCTGGGGAACTCGAGGGGGACGTACCTGTAATCGTCATTCTTCCAGGCATAGATGAACGGATTGATGAAGGAGTTGATGTTGTAGATCAGGTTCGGTACTCGACTGCTGATCTTAACCTCTGAAACGAACAAACGCACATCATAAAATAACGGGTTAAGCTTGTTCCACTGAGGATATGGAAACTATTTTCGGACCTTTTCACACTATCGCATGCATGTATAACCAATGGTTGTTATGGATGCAGAAAGAAGATGTAATTACTGATGTGCTGTTGTACTGAAACCACGTTTGTTTAATTAATACTAAAGTTTTAGTAAAGAATAAGTAGAAGAATAAGTAGAAACAAAAGTAGAAATGTTGAAAACAGCAAACACATCAATAATTTTGTGTGAAGGTCAATGAAGGAAAATAGGTCAATTAATCACATTCACCCACGGTCAAGGGCATTCCAGCAGCAACAATGGCCTGCACAGCAGCTGGTAAATAGGACAGAAAGTAGATCCCTAACATCAAGCTTAATATCTTTACAGATTTGGTGTCGGGTGTGGAGTTACCATGGATACCTTTTGAGGCTTTATAAGCAAGGTAACCAATGGCAACATGTAGTGAACAAATAACTATGGTTGTTATGTAGAATTGTGGCATTATTATGTGTAGTACAACCCAAGGCAACAGAAGGGTGCCATGGTGACAAGTCATTCCTAGTGTTATGTTGTTTCTGAAGATGAGTTGTCAAGATAAAGAACCAAGTGGAGACTATTATCAGCAAGGCTTTAGTAGTTGTCATTGTCTGATGGTATGTCAGAAGCTTAGCTATGTAGATGTATCTGAAAGAAAACAGAACAATACCACATGCGAATTTTTTTTTCAATTATCGAGCACATCACACTTCCACAAACAAAAGGTCTTTTCAACTTTTAGAAAACAGCTTTAAGAACGATAATAAATCTTGGGCCAATATTAGCCAATTTACAACAGAGAGTGTAATATAAGTCATAAAGCTTTGTACTTTGATAATGTTAACATTTACATTGGGGTAGAAAAATCACTCAACAACACGATTATTCATTTTATGAATCGCCACATTTAAATCTACAAATGTATCATCCTTCGAATTACGCCTTTGTAAATTCACATGAATAGACAATAGAAAGCAAGACAAACAAGAATTTAAACGATACACGAAACGGAAAACTATTTGAAAACTTGTAATTAGCGTAGGTGGCATAAATTCTTATATCATACTGAAGTGATTTGATAACGTTTAATTCAAATGCCATATTTCCCTTATGTATCCTATGCAAAAGAAAGAAACAAATTCAAAAGTCAAACAGGTCTTGTAGAACATCATTCATCATCCCAATTTTCTTTAAACAGCGAAAAAGTTTAGGTTACGTTATTCAATTTGGCAACAATAGAAAACCATTTTACATTACGTGGATCATTGCACATGTGGAAAATAGAAATAGTGTCTCAAAGCGAAGGCCAAACCAAAAAGTAAAAATCCTCCAATGAAGTACTGCGATGATTGCAATAAAGACAAGATGATGCAAAAAACTGGGATGAATCAGATTAAACTGTTCATGTCGAAGATCACTGGTCTTATCGAATTCAATTCATAACAACAAAACACACAATTACAAACCAAACGTGTACTTTACCTGTCGACTGTAATGAGCAGCAGGCTGTAGAGGTTCCCCGCGAGTCCCACTAGTGTAAGGAACTGGTGGGGCAGACAGGTGTACATGTAGTACGGTGAGTAGTAATCCGTGGCGTACGTTATCGTGAGGATCACCACGTACGGGCCGGTCAACGCGGCCGCTACCGGTAGGGAGGTCAAGATACCGTTAAAGTTACAACTCGTTTTCATAACCACAAACGCTTGTGCGGTCAAAGAGATTAAGCTTATTTGGCATTTATGTCAGCGTTGTTGGCGTTTCGGCGACGTACTTCATCCAAATGTAAACGAAATTTACATTAGTGGCTCAACCAACCTTAATCTCCAGATAGTTGCTGAACGGCATATCCGAACAAACACTGAACTCACCTGAGAACTCACCCAATCTTGGTATGAGTTATTTCTCAAGCGAGCCACTTTGTGTGAGTCACTTATGAGTGTGAAATATATTTGATATGGGCGACATTATACTCAATTTGTTCCTTATTTCAACCTCTCTATAAAATACCAAATGGGCAGAGGAGGAAATATCTCTTCATTTTATGAACAATAGCTATTCATGTCACGTTTGGATCAGCGAACAGCAGTTTAAAATGTTATTGTTCTCAAAATTTACTAGATGGAAAAGACATTGTTACTGTATTTTACTGTCAATACGCCTAGAAAACTGTTAGGAAAGATGGATGGATTACTTTTTTTGTTACGTAATGCTCGTTCCCTACTGCAAGATGTACATTTTCCTGAACCATATCAAAGTTACAATTAAAGCATTACTTTTACAATGAAATAACATAAATTGAGTGGCGTAACTAAGCTAGTGAAGCAATAAAACAGTTGGCAGGGTTGGACCGCAAAGAGTCGAACTTTACGATAGCGGCAATCGTCAGTGAGTTGGCGAGAACCGCCAGGAGCGCCTCTGAGTAGCGTATGATGTAGTACACGATCATGAACCGTACCGGATCCGCCTCATTGATAAACGAAATATTTGTTACTCGTGATGTTTGGTAAATCCGTCAAATTGTCTGTGAAGTGTGTTGAATTGTCTCCAAAGTCCGTTGAAAATTTATCAGATGCAGTAAAATTAGTCTTAGTTGAAACTGCTGTCGGTGAATAAGTAACGATTTCAGAGTGATTTCTTTCCATGTCTCTGACCTGTAAGGTTCACACTCCTACACTCTTAAAATACGTCCTTTTCTAGTTCCAAAGTTTTTTTACTGGAGTTTACTAATTTAATCAATTAAGTTGAACCAGTTGAATATTGTCCATTAAACTGGCAATAAAGCGCGTTACCCATAAAGTATTGCTTTTAATGTTATAAGACAGCTTTTATAGTTAGATGCGTTTCTCTCTGAATTATAAAGCTTGACAACTTTCCTTGCGTCAGCCCATAGACTTAATTGTTACATCTGTCCCTTGCGAAAATAAAACTATACCGCTGTCTGTACTAAAATAGATGCATTCTTTTCGCCACCAGGATGACTTCTTAAGATAACAAAACTTTTATGTCTGATTGCGAACAAATATTCCTTTGTAGTTATTTTGCACAACCTTGGAGTCATTTCTGCTTAATGTTCCCATCTGTTAACATAATAACAAATATCATTTGTATATTTTATCACATTATAATTTCAACATACATGAAGGGAGGACATTTTCCAAATAGAAACTCGCGTTGTACTGTTGTTTGTGTGACAGGCACAGCCTAAAGTTTCGTTGTTCGTAAAAAAGATAGATTTACAAAATTCCATTACCTTTCCGCATATGCGGGCGGTGAAAAGGTGTTTTGATGATAGAATTTCAATAGCACAACATGGAATTTTTCCCCAAATATTACCGCATAAATATAATCATATTGAGTTAATGAATGTCACGTAGCAAAAATTTTTTATGGACTATTTTGCAGTTTTGGCCTTTGCATGTGCAGAATTTCTTCAATGTCATTATGAAATGTAATTCTGAAAATAAAACAAATGACCTCTTCGTCTAAGTTTCATTTTTCCTATCTTGTGACATTTCGTTTTTCATCACTCTTTCCAACAGCTAATTTCCCGAGTGGTCGGTGACTGCCCTTTGTAAACGATGTTAATTACCCGACAGACTGGCCACACAGATCCATTAGCCTTGTTACAGTAAAGACGGGGAAGATTGTGCACTTGTTTACATGCAAGTCTTTAGTTATATTATGTAATACTTTGAATTTAACAACATTAATTTTTACATACGTAAATTCTACAATTTAACAAAGAATATGCACGGGAAGATATACATAAACATGTACGTAGATATTCACTTCCGAGGACCTCAGTGGGACAATGGTTTAGAACAGACTCACCAGTCCGACTTAACAAAGGGAAGCGTAGGTGTACAATCATATAGATAGTTTGTGTTAGCTTCCTGGAAAACGAGGAACATACTCATTTTCGCCTGTTTGTGATGCAGTGTCATGGCGTTATTAACTGGCGTTAATTCAGTATCCGAGGGGTGATTGTTCTTGCTTTCTTGGAATCTAGTTCACCAGCTGTGGGCAGCAGTAAGGCCTGACAAAATGCAGGCACACCAAGTGAATGAATCTAAAAGATCAGGCGGATCTTAGTCTTGGGGCTGGAACATCTTGGGGCTTGGTATCACCAATGCCATGTAGAAGACATGTTTGTGGACCCAGGCCCGAGAGTGCCAACATCTGTTCCCCATTGCCATCTGGAAGCTCAAAGTGTGGCAAGAATGTCCACAGCTGTTTATGCTTGATTTCATTTTAATATCAGAAAATGACGTAAAAGCCAGATAAATGCCGCTGTAGCGAATAAAAAAGAACCCACCTAATTTCGCATACTGGCAAAAAGACCTTGCCACACGGATACGCCTTCCATCCCGCCATGCAAAACTGTGACTCGCCAACTGGTCTAAACAACGTACATAATAAAAGAGGCGTAAAAGAATTTCACGTTGTGCTTTTGATGTATTATTGTTCCAAACTGCAGAGGATGTAAATTATATCCGTTGTAGAACAATAGAATTCCACCCCGTACTTTTTCTGTATCAGTTGCGCAGTGTGGAATTTGTTTTTTCTCTTACACATTTCTATTTTGATGAACTGAATAGAAATCGAGGACAACTTCATGATTACAACAAAAATCTGATTGAAATGTCAAATGCCAATTCAATTATAAGGTCAGGTTAAGGTGAGACTTTGCCTGATTTCAGGATTAATTTAATGACTATTTATGAGTGGGCGGTAACCCTATGGCTGAACACTATTTTTATGTTGTAAATACACACATGTCTATTCACTGCTCACAGATAATCTTGAATTTTTCCTGTACAATTTCCAGGATATTGTTACCATATTGTCTAGCACTGATCCTTTACCACGGGACATTTCCGCACTTTACATATTGCTGTCACTTTTACTATGACCTATATTAAGAATTACCAATTAATTTGGGAGATTTGCAGGTTTAAAAATTAAAATATGCAGCTTTAATTTCTGTAGTTCTCAAAATGAATTAAAACCTTTCTCATGTAGACAGTCAATATCGTTGGGCGTTTAGACCTTGGGTAAAATTGTTTTTTCGAGTCTTGATGTCGGCAAAGTTGACTAAATGACTAATTAAAGGGTTAGCAAGGCTAATTGTTGACTGCAGGTGCACGTGTGCTGCGTTACAGCGGTCATACTTGAAATAATCTTATTTAGTCTGCTTTCAGTCGGCAATAATCAGAAAATTTACTAGTTTCAATAAAGTTTGACATCAAAACAATTTCACACAAATATCATGGAAAGCCTGAATTTCTATTGTTCCAAATATAGTATGATATTTTAATCTATAAAAGTATCATTTCACACCAGTGTTCCGCGTTTTACCTTTGATTCCAACGTCTGATAATGATCCAGCATTACCTAACATTTTCCGTTCCCTGTATATTTTTAGACTGTAGGTCTCCGGCGGACGTTGTTCTGGCGATGGACGCATCTGGAAGTATCGGCAAGGAGAACTTCATGCGCATCATGCAGTTCGCGCAGGACATGGTGATAGGACTTCCGATAGCGGCTGGGTCACGGGTCAGACAACAAACCTCAATTAATGTTTTTAACATATTCAATTCAATTATGTAGATTTATACATTTTTAAATTGTCAAGTGGGTCAAATTGGTACCTAAATCAATCTCAATCTCAAAAAGGCATAATGCTAAATTGACAACATACTATAGTCTAACTTACAGGTCCAATCTAGGACACATCATCTACAAAATCAAGAAGTTCCTATTAAAAGTTTAGAGCCAAAATTCACAAGCACAGCGTGGAATTCTTTTGTTTCCTCTTTTGTTCTTCACCCCTAACTTTTAGGAATTTCTTGATTTGGCTCGTTTTCAGACGTAAACTCACTGAACATGTTCTTTTGGCATAACTTAACCGCTAGAGCCACATGAGTTTCCACAAAATACTTTTGATGCCTGAGTTTCATGCCACATGAGTTTCCACAAAATACTTTTGATGCCTGTTCCAGTTTAACCACCCTAACTGGGCCCACATTAATGTTTGAATTTCAGATAACTAGTTACATTTTAAATTAGCTACGTAATGTAGATATTTGCAATTGCATACTCTGACAGAATTCTTCAAATCTTGAAATTAAGAGTAGATACATTCACTATTCCCCATCAAGTCGCTTCTATTCATACGTTACATCACAGGTTGCCATGGAGGTGTTTGGAACAAGTGAGAGGATCCTGTTCCACCTGAATGACTACGACACGAAGCTCGGGATCCTCAACGCGATAGCCGTACCGTACTTCACAGGTGGCAGCACCAACACGGCGGCAGCTCTACGCGCCATGATCGACCAAATATTCACCCCTGAAAATGTACGCGTAATGTAAACATGGCGATGGAACGTTAACTTAAAATTGATTTAATTTTATGCACAAATTCATTGTAAACATAATTAGATTTCCTGAGGTTGTAACTTTCATTCCTGGCAAGAAAAGTCACCCAAAGTTGATGCAAGTAACCAAATTAAGGTAACCAAAAAGGTGAAGTTGCATGTGAAGTTTACTCCATTTAATACACTGATGAAACGCTTGTTACCGAAATAGTTTTTTTATGAAGCAGACCGAAATATATGATTGTTTGATATTTTCGCCACCAGGGGGACAGACCAAACAGGGATAACGTGGCGATCCTGCTGACGGACGGTCGGTCTGATAACGATGACGAGACGTGGCGCGCGGCTATAGCGGCGAGAGAGGCTGGCATTGAGGTAAGAGACCTGGTGGAATTTTCGTTATCAAGCCAGTACCACCTGGTGGCAATGGCTTTCTGATTTGCTCTGGAACATTTGTGAACTTCTAGAAAGTAGCCTAATTCACAATGGCCAAAAATCGTTAATGTAATTGGGAAGAAAAATCTTCACTCGAAATGAAAAGTTTGACCACTGGATAGAACTGGTTTTGAAATATGTGGTTATCTCGTTTGTTTTTAGTGGCAACCTTCGCACTGAACTGGGACAAACATGCCACACAGCTTTCGGTTTGTGCTAAACGTGCTGCACAGTGAAGAAACCCTCTCTCGCTTCTGTTCATTTTTGGGAACAGTTGGTGTTTATTTTTCACAGAACTGGATCTATATTTTCTTCTCTGCAGAAATGTCAATTAATGTACTGGAGTAACAACTTTGACCAGCTCACAGGCAATTACATATCACGATCAAGGAAGCCATGTTATAAGATCAGACTGAATAATTTTATATGAGCGTCTGTTAATTTCCATCCATGAATCTACAATTTATAGACAATTACACAATATGTGGAAACCCTTTCAATTTAACTGAGTAATAAACTATGAGGGACACTTAATTGCCATGAGTATAATTGAATTGGGATTGAAAGCAGAACGTACCTAATGTGACCTAAGTCACTCTGAGTGCATCAATTTGGTAACAAACTGGAGACAAAAGAATTCGTGGTTTTTTATGCGCGTCTTTAACCTTAAAAAAGACTTTTCATCTCCTGAAGTACGGTTTTTGTCGTACTGTGTAAACGAAGCCACAACGTGATTTTTTATGTTTTCAGCAAGAAAAGCACGCCATAGGTCAGATATGTGCTCAGACCGAGAAAACCTGCAAGACTGTAGCGTCACTGCACCTATGACCGTTATTATCCCCTTGATTAAAACTAAAATAGAAAGTTCTCTCATTATTTTCAGAAGTCTAATGTGTTATATGTGTTTTAGATTATAGTGATAGGAGTCGGACCTTCGATTAAGTACTCGGAGCTGGAGATGATGGCGAGTTACCCGACAGAACAACACGTTATACTCGTGGAGAGATGGGAGGACCTCAACAACCTCAACGGAGATCTGCTGGATACTGTTTGTAACAGTGAGTAAAAATACCAGTGGGCACCAGTGCTTTACACCAATCAGTGTCTATTTGCGTCAATGTAGCCTCATGCCTTAAGTACATAAAAAGCATGATGAAAGTCCCATTGACTTGACACAGCGTCAAAGTTGGGATGGAAAGACGAGTTGAGAATCTTTTTTTTAGAATTATTCAGGTGATGCAAGAAACCTACAATGCAATCCAGTATATGTTATAATGTTCTTAACGAGGGAAATTCCAAACTTTAGTGGCACTTCTCAATGCTTTACCACGCAGGAAAATAATGAATCTGGTTACCATTCTATTCAGAGTCACTTTGCCAATGTTCTACTGGAGGAACAAGTATTTGTGATACGAAAATATTTGTAATATAAATTATGTTAATCAGATGTAGGATCTTAATTTTCAATGAGATGTATGACCCTATTCGAGGACACGTCCTGGATCCTTTATTTTTTTCTATACCTGTCACACACACAAAGAAGCCTTACGAGTAATTATGCGTAAACCAAAGAAATGCACCTGTAAACTTATACATTATGAAGTAGATAATTAGGGCAATTGAGGACAGACAACAAGGTCAAATCAATCAAACAAGTCTAGATTTCCTTTTTTGGACGTAGGTCTCTTTTCTGGAGATTTCCCAGGATTTCGCATATAGTGGCGTGCCTGGGGAGGGCGGACGTCACCCATATTGTTACCCAAAATTCAGCAAAAACTGCATGAAAATGAATTAGCTTGAACCATCGGTTACTTGTTCAGTTAATTTCAAACGACGCAAAGTACTCACTTCCAAAGTATAACTTGGATTTCAAATTGTACAGATTTGGTTTCTGGCTTAAAACCCCTGCCTCCGGGTTTTGCTAAAAAATTTAGTTTTTTGCAAGTCGAGGTCTATTTATTTCTTTCATTTCAGACAATGACGAGTGCTTGTCAAGTCCTTGTAACGGTGCAGGCGCATGCGTGGACGTGCGCAATGGGTACGTGTGTGACTGCACGCGTGGAGCAACCGGAAAGTACTGCGAGAGAGGTAATTCCTTAAGGTTTGAAAATGGTTTAAAAGATCAGAAACGTTTTACTGTAGGCGAGGAATACTGCAATTTGATGAACCGAAAACAGGGTGTGACACATTGTAGATGAACATATGCCATTAAATATATGGTTTATCAGAGCTACGTCGCGATACTTTAAATATATACATCGATAAGAAAATTTATTTGTGTGCGTTGTGATTAATTTCTCAGTTGATATTATTCATTTTATTGATACAGAATTATTAGCTATTAAATAATTAGAACAAAACATGTTTTGATCAGTCAATTACATTCGCTTTTATTGCCGCACTTTGAATGAAACTCTTGCCAGCACAAAAAATGGCCAAATCGGAAAGCTAAGTTGAGACGGAAGGACGTTGATAACACGTTTTGTTGTAGGATGCGAGGGCTCGGCGGACGTGGCATTTATCATAGATAAGTCCGGAAGCATCCGTCATGAGAAATTTGACGAAGTGCAAACGTTTATCAACCTCATAATCGAACAGCTCGAGGTGAGAAAACTAATTAACTAATGCGCCTCTGATAAATACAAGAATCAGCAGTTCTGTATTAGTAATTCACTTGGATCATGAGTAAAAATTTACAGTTTGCTTTTCAAGTGAAAAAGCCCCCGAAATCTTTGGTTAAATAAAAATTCAATTCAATTCTTTTAATTGAATTCTTGGCAATGTAACTTGCTTTGGAGTATACAAAAACACTGTGAATTCTAATATTTCCAGCAGAATTTATAAATCCTCAACTGATGATTCAGTATTGTGCATACTATTACGTGAATTGTTTTCAAAGTTCCTTTGACAAATTCATTAAAAGTTCTTTTCTCATAATCAGGATATAAAATCTACTAATTATTTTTACACGTAGATACGTTTGTGTAAACTCACATAATGCCGAACCCTGGTTACATATTGTACAAATAATTATAAAATAAATTTTATTACAATGCAGCTTGAGGTAAGCTATTGGGAAATGTAAGGTAGTTGTAAGTGTAAGCTTGTAATGTTAGTCAGTACTTAGTATGGATGTAATTAGTACCTTAAGATTCCTCTCCTGTTAGTTGGACGTTGTACTCTATCAGCTTCTGATAAGTATTGGTGGTTTCCGTCCCATCTGTGGCACTATTTTCGAGCCACTGGTACCCCCTGTTTCGACATTGCGCCATGCGACAAAGGAAGTACTGTAGTTCTGTATCGCAATGCCAAACAGTTACGTTTAAACAACGAGACATTCTTATGATCGCATATTTATTTAACTTTTCAGACCCTATTATTTAAATTTTCTCACTTGTCTTGCTTTAATTGAATCATCAGTTTGTGTTTAGTTAAAGATTTAATTCTGTCGGTCATTTTATTCAACGATTTGGTTTGTAGGTGAACTCTTTCACAGAAGACAAGGTTCGTATCGGGGCTGTAAGTTTCCATGACGACGCCAAGTTAGAGTTCAACTTACAACAATATAAATCCAAAGAAAACGTACAACAGGTAATTCAGTAATTACATAAGATACAAGGTACAGTCCACGGAATTCGTATCAGAAGTTTAACAATAGTGCATCAAAAGCACAGCGTGAAATTCTTTCGTTCTCTCCTTTGTTCTCCTCGTTTCCAAAATGATACGATTTCTGTGTGCTGGAGATCAAATCTCTGTATTTGACGGCTCTCTTTACTGAAAATTTAAAGAAAATGTAGATAAAGATTGGAGAAAATGACGGAGAAAATAATTTTTTAAATGTAAAAAATTCGGGTATTTTTTTAAAATTGCACTAATAGCATGCGGATTTGCGATGGCATTGACCTGCATCAGGCATTGACCTGATGATTGTTGATATAAATGTGTTCAGTTGTCTGTTGTTGATCAATATAGTTTTCAAAACTTTGAAACAGGCGATAAAACGCATCAAGTATGGAGGTGGCAGAACGAACATCGCGAGCGCGCTGATCATCGCTCGGGAACAAATCTTCAACTACAACCGTGGAGACCGCGAATTCGCACCGAACTTTGCTATTGTCTTCACGGACGGAAACTCTAACGTCAGAGAGGAGGAGACGATACCTCAGGCCATACAGAACAAACTGGAGGGTATACACACCATCGTCATATCAGTGGGTATGTTTGTTGCACATAACATCAGCATATCTGTGGAAGTTGCTCTGCTCTGTATGACATAGATAGTACGTAAAAGTTAAAAACGATAAACATATTATTGCCATATCTGTGAGATTGTATGATACAGAAGTGCTCTCCTGGTAGTTTGCCGACACTATTGTTTATGTTCATTTTAAGTCAATTCATTACATACAACATATTCTGAATTCTAGGTACGCTATTAAACTACATAGAGATCCGAGGTATCGCTAGCGATCCATGGACGGCTAACGTTAAACAGGTTGAACGATTCAACGATATTAACACCGTGGTGCAACCTGTCGTCGATGCTATGTGCGACAGTAAGTTCAATAGTAAAATACTAGATTCAAAGCCCAGGAGTTAAACATGGCTTATGTGCATTTCTCTGCTGTGGTGGCCATAACACATTGCAATCTCAAATATGAAACATCAATGGCCTCCAAATTATTATTGCAACAAAAAAGGACGGTGTAATGCATTTGATTATGTTTGCTGTTTACAGACGTGAACGAGTGCTTGAGTAATCCGTGTGCTAATGGAGGGACCTGCATAAACGGACTGTCGTTTTTCTTCTGTCTCTGTCCCAACGATTTCAGCGGGGAGACGTGCAATAGAAGTAAGGATTACCTTTCAACTGAAGGGTTTCAAGAAGAATTTATCGAATGAATAATTTACAACAATGAAAATCGTTTAGATTCAGCTTCACTTTCTATAGCTCGTGCTCACCAGTTAAAAAATTATTTTTGATTTCGTGAAATAAACGATAGAATGCGTTTGTATTTTGATAGCTCTTCATGGTTGAAATCGGAGGCCTGTTTCATGTCGAGGATGACTTAGTTCCATTAAATTACATTTGATAGAAAACGAGCATCATATGGAACATTCAGATTTATATTTGTAAATTACAGGATGTTCTCGCTTGCTGGACGTGGTGTTTTTGTTGGATTTCTCTGGTAGCGTTGACGACACGTACAATCTGGTGTTGAACTTCATAAAGCACATTGTCTACGGCCTTGAATTCTCATTCGACAGAACACGCGTTGCCCTGGCAACCTTCTCCGACAGAACTGACGTCAAGTTCCATCTCAATACGTACAATAACAAGTATGACGTCCTGAACGCTCTGGCGTTCCGGATGACCCGAGGGCGCACCAATACTCAGGAGGCGCTCCGAATCGCTCGAGATGACATGTTCAGCAGTCGGAATGGTGACAGGAGTGGAGTCGCCAACAAACTGATCATTTTAACAGACGGAGGGTCCAATTTGAGGAGTGATCAGACAATAGAACGTGCACAGGCACTAAAGAATGATGGGGTCACCATCTATGTAGTGTCCATAGGTCAGGAGATTGACTACAATGAGATCAATGGTATTTCTAGTGGTTCCTCTGAACCTTTCGTCTTGCGTCTGGAAGGCGACATGAACAACGTAGGGCCACTCGGTGACATTCTTCTTGACGACCTGTGTCAGTGACGTCATATTTAAGGTATTTTTTGACGTAACAATCCATTGTGAGATCATGCTGACGTCATGACAAAATTAGAACATGCGGTAACATCGGTGACGTCATACTGAAGATCCAATAAAATCACATTTTGCCTTGTGACATCATCATTGTGACGTCATATTCAGTATTGAGCAATAATTACTCACCTTTCTTGTCAATTCTCATGTCCTGTTATTATGAGGAATGTACTGCTATCGCTATTTCTGAATGTGAGGAAAGGTAACTCTTGGAAGGGAATAATTTTTAAAAATAAATCGTAAAGTGCACTTTCCAATTAGACTGGGCTTATTGTCTTAACTTTTTAAATATGTGATGAGAAAATACTAATCTGTGTAATATCTGCGGGACAGGTATTGAAAAATTAGCATGGAGCACAGGGCACATGTACTTACTGACTGAATTGAATTGATTGAATATTAACATAATTTATTCAAATGAAACGCAAACTAATTTGCATTAATGCAAATTGTAATATTACGCCATATGAATGTATTTAGGAATGTTAAGGTTGCTTGGTGGTTGATGTTTATTTTATAGGGGAGAATATTTGGTAATTCTGTATGTGATATAGATTGTTATTTGTGATAGTGAAGCAAAAATGTGAAACTTTATGTAAATGTACACATATTAGGGCTTTTCATAGGGAGAATTTGTTAAAATTACTTGTTTAACATTTGATTCCGATCTTATGTCTTTCTTATCAGGTCAATGACCTGAAAGTGTCAATTGTGATTTGTTCGCTTTTTACCAACATTTTACTTTTTTATGTGTTGATCCAGTGTTTCTCAACTGTAAAACAAGTAATTAAAACAAGTTGCCTGATGAGTAGCATAGCTGAACTATGATTACGTTACGTAGTCTATTTGTATTCACACCTTGTATTATACTTATACTTATATACATATCAATGCATTATTCATTACATTATTCATTTTTATTCACATTGTATAAACCAGAGTATAATGCAGAAAATCACTCATTTAACGAAAGTCAAGTGAATAACTGCAAAAAATATCCATTTTTTATAATCCATGATTGAGCAAAAAATGGTAATCTGAAAACTAAACTTTAAATAATTAGTCTATTTAGACTTTCGTTAAACTACAAGTTTACAATAGATGTGTAACCCTTGTTTACCTGGATTGTTAGTACGATCCGATAAGCCAAGGGCCTTACAAGTCTGAGCGGATAAAGATACAGCCTTCACACTGAAACGTTTCTGTACAGATCTACATGTACATCCATTAAAAAAACAAAACAAATGCGTACTCACAGATCACATCTCTTGTACAGTAAAGTCTGTTTGGAAGGAAAGCTCGCGAAGAAAAGGTGTGTCTTTAAAGAAATTCTCTGCAAGGTACTGTATTAAAATGTATTGTCTATGGTCTGTTTCTGTAAAGCGGAAATATTTCGTGGCTATTTTGACCTTTCACACAGACCTCACTGTATAATGAAAATAATATGTCATTCGCTGGCGTAACTGTGACGAAGGCTACACAACCATTTATGTTTTTCCCAAGTCGTTCTTTGTTAGATCTGTCAGACTTGGTAGGTCTGGTTATTTGACTAATTTAAGTATGTGTATACAAATTTAAAACAAATACCGCACATATTGTTTATTATTAATAATATAATGTTATGACAAAAAAACTACTGTCTGCAGAAAATGCGTCATCTTTTGTGCAAAAGTCATTTTGTGATAGAAAACAGGACCGTGAACAAAAGAGCTTCAGAATAAAAACATGATACAAGGTACATTTTCACAGACTTTTCAATTAAAAAACAAAAATCGACTTCAGATTACAAAATGTGATTGCGATCAAATACTGCATTTAATATGACCTGTGAATTTTAATTTGACTTGATTTTTCTACTTTTTAAATCTGTCTGGGATAAATTGTGACAAAAACATGTTAACTCTCTTGATGAGTATTTAAGGCTTTAGGAAATGTTTTACAGTTGCTTAGAAAGCAAATATACAGTTTGAATAATTAAATAACTTTATGACATATTTCAAATTGTATTAAGTGTTCGTTGTTGCCACTTGGCAGTCATGACCAGCTAACGAATTGTATTTCATTTTGAGCCCAATAGAATTTCTGGGTGTCTTTCGTACAGAACGAATTTCTATTTCCCCTGGATGCAGAGAAAGGAAAAAATATAGAATAACATAATCCTATGTTGAATTTTGAGTTGAAGCTCATACTGACACATATTTATGCAAAATTGAGTTTCACTTTTTAAGCATTTCGAAAAACCCCAAATATGCACAAATGAAATGTGACTGAAAACATGGCCACCACTTGAGATAACTTTTTCCAAGTTAAAAATGATGCACCTTGCCATGTCGCGAATCGTTGTTGGTTGTTAGAGATATATTATCAATGTAAATTTGTTGATATTAAATAAATGGTGCTTGAAATATTATTAGTTACAAAATTATTGCTTTAATTTGAGATGTTGCAACTGGTGTTGAAAACTTTGGGTTTCTCTGTGACCTGGGAGGGAATATATAATTTTGTCTTTTTGTGTCATTCTGTAACTGTATGCTTCTGGACGTCTTTCTGTGCTTTTTCTTTCACATGTGTACATGTGTGTGCATGTGCATCAGTACACAAAAATCGTATTAGAGCTATAACACAACACCAAAAATCACATCAAACGGAGAGAACGAAAGAATTTCACACTGTGCTTTTGATGCCCTAGTGTTTAACTTCTGATACGAATCCCGTGTACTGAACTCTCTTTTTACACTTATGCACATATCAATTCTTATTATTATCATAGACAGATTAGACAAATTAGACAAAATAAGACTAGGTGTGAATTGAGGAAAAACCTCTATTTCTTGCACTAACAGCACAATGTACATTTTATTGCGTTAATTTCCTACACAATACAAGAAAATTTCATCAATGCCATGATCCCTTCCCGTGTGTGCTTTAAACAACAAACTGTTTCTTCTAATAATTTGTCCCCCTTCTCAAACTGCCCTAGTTTTGGGCATTGAAGTGATTCTAACCATGGGGTGACGACATCTCCAAGGTCTGTTTGACAAATTGATGGAAGCCAATCAAATATAATCAATTTGTAACAATAAATCCTATTGGACGTATGTGACGCAAATCACTCTCAAAATAGACGTTTAATCTTTTTGTTTTGGAGATCGATGTAAATATAACTTAGATTGACCATGACTTTGGTCTTTAATCGAAACTTTACGAATATCCGTTCTAAAAAATTTACAGGAAAACGCATCTCTTAAGAAATCAGTGGTCCTGAGAAGAATAGAAATTTGCGCCGTTCTTGAGTTTTCGAGAAAAACACATGAATCCACATACTCCAGTTTTCCGGAAATTAGCTTTACTAATTAGAGTAACTAGTAAACTTCATGTTGAATCGATTTTTTGATTACATGGTCACTAAAATTTGAAGAAAGGCAAGAGATACTTGTACGTTTTCATCACGTTTTAGTAACCACATAATCAAAAAATCAATTCCACATCAATTTTACTAATTAGTAAACCGAATTCCTAAAAACTCGATTGTATTAGATACGTGCCATTTGTGACACAGCAAACTAAACTTACACAACTTCCATTTCTATTACAAAGGAAAATTATATTAATATTACAGAATAATAGATACATTGGCCTGGGCTTTTATGCGAACTAATAGTACTAAATTTTCCCAATCAAGGTAGTTTCCTTGAACTAAAGAGCATCACTTAGTAATTGATTCACAGTGAAACAAAACAACCTCTTTTCACAATTACTTATAAATATTATTAATTGTTCATTATGTCATTTACTAGTGAACATTGATTTGTGCACTTGTGACCCCTTGGGCTCTTGACTGCCATGTGTCTTATGGCATTTAGCTGTTTACAGACTTTATGTTAAATCGTTAGGTATGTCTACAGTTATGGAAAGCCCGCTTAATTTTTAACTATTTAGCTGGATCTATAAACAAATATGATATGCATATAATCGTACAATAAATGAGGCGGTGTAAGTCAAGATAGAGTTTAAACTCGACCAGTCTTCAGTCACTCGACACACAGGGGGATAAATCCAATTTTCTCACTCAACAAATCCTGAAATTCCTATTAAATGTTTAACGTGTAGAACAAAAGAGGAAACAAAATAATTCCATGTTGTGCCTTTGATGCGCTATTGTTTCAAAACTAATAGGAACTTTAGGATTTGTATGAGAGTGGGCATAACCGTTCAAAGTTACCAATTCAGTGAAACATTTGCAATTTCCAATTCATATCTTACTGCCAGACTACAGCAAATTCAGCAGTAAGAAAACTTAATTTACTGGTCATAGGATTTACAATTCTGAGATAGAAGTCAGAGGAAGATTCTATTGCTTTCTTACCGAGACAGCCATTACCTGCATCCCACGAACAGCTCGTTCACGGCATGTGAACATGCCGTAGCGGGTTGCCAATTTTACACCTTAGCATTGTGAGTTATGTGTTTTGAGTGCTAGGACTGACTAATCTGTTCCAATTTCATAATCTGCACCAGTATACATGTAAACATGCGCAATAAAATAGGGAAAATGCAGCACCTTACAGAATAGTAGATTTCTAACCAAAAACAACATATTTTCAAAAATGCCCGTTAAAATTTTTCAACATGCTAACGCTTAAGACAAATTCAATTCCTTAATTTTTATAAAATATATAGTAAAATAAAATTGCCAAACATACATTTAGTAAACGTTCTGATCAATAATCTAAATTGTACTAACTTTTCTCATCTCAGTTTGTGAATAAGTGATGAGTGATCAATGCGCAGGGATACCTGTTCTATAAGCGGATAAAATAATCAATGAGGTCCTACTACGTGATCCGTGCACGATCCTGGAGACTGAAGCTGTTATTATTAATACACAGTATTGTTACTACATCAAATACATAACACAGCACCTCGCCGAACTAGATCACTCTGAATGATATGTAGTCGACTGATAATCCACCTTGTTCATTTCTGTGTCAGTTGGGGAACAAAAGGGAACAATCGAGTAAAAATCAGTAAAAAATCATTTAGAATTAGTGTATCCAATACAGAAAGCTTGTTATGTACAATATTTTAATACACTTTTTATGTACCGTAACTGTACAGAAAATTATAATTCAAACCCTTGAAATTCGAAACAAACGTACACGAATACAGTCATAAGAATACAAAATGGACACATTCAAATTGTGGCCCTTCAGATACTACAACACAAGGACCGGCTTCTAAGAAATTAAGAAATAGCTCAATATCTCAACAGCGGATAAAATTCATTTGGGACAATAGCGCATCAAAAGCACAGCGTGAATTTCTCTCGTTCTCTCTTTTGCTCTCTGTTTTCAAAATGATAGGAATTTCACGAGCTGCTTTACACACAATCCCGGAAAACTGCTCCGAACCGGAATTTTACACGTTCATTAACGGTCGGCGAAGTGTCCTGAAAATGCAAAATGTTCCATACCCACATTCCAGCTGTAGTGCAGTACAGACCCACTTGAGATCCAATAGACGTTTGATCACGACTTATCGTACAGGTGTCATAATACAAGGCCTTCTCTGTTTTATTGCTTATTTAACCGTTCAATAGTGTAGGTTTTTGCGGCGATGTATTTGTACCAAGTTCATTCACATGGACATAAATTTATATTGTGCAAAAACTACAATGATCAAGTGACGTATTGAAGATGCTATTGTTTTTTATTCGTAAAAGTAACTTTTCAATGCAGCGCATAGAGACAAAAATCAAAACATAAGTCCAACTTGGCCTCAAGAAGAGGACTGACTTGTCTTTAAAACTTTGAATTTTTTTTCATCTTACGTGGGAGACTATATTTATTTTCTACAAAGGACATATTGTCGGGAGATGCATAAAAGAGTCTGATTTTTTAAAGTTTTCAATTGAGATCCATTGATTGGTGCCAAACAACTGAAACTAGATACAATTAAATGAAACAATACATAGTAAATGTAAACACGGGATAAACATTACGGATACTGGTTTCTGAACTCCCGGTAGAGATTGATGAGACAGCTTTAAAGACATCATTTTGAGATATTCATTGGAGAATCTGAGCAGGAAAACGCAAAACCAGGTAAGAATTCTTAAACTTTTTGTTCCTCGATTGTTAAAAAATTATAGGCAAATAATTTGCCTTTTGGTATATTATTCCTGTGCAACCAAGAAGCTTTTTTGTAAGTAATCATATTTTAACAAATAAACGTGGTACATTCAGTCATACTATAGAGCGGTACATAGAACAGTGAGATTTTAATATCATTTTACTGTTATTGGGTTTAAATAAAATTTTGAATTAATTACTTTCTAAATTTAGAAACAAACACCATCAGCATTGCCGATTCACCAATTAAACCAATTATGTGCATTTAGAACTGATGAATATACATGTACCAGTGAATATTCAGTGACTGAGGAAATGCTCATCTTACAAGATGTACAATTACTAAGGTCTTTGCTGGCCTTGCAACAATACAACATGTACAGTTGGTTACACCAGCAAACATTGTTGCAGTTCACAATGCCTTCAAAATCATCTTGTAGTGTTATGGGTACTAATGAATTTGTTGTACTTAACTCCGGTTTCAGAGAAGAAAGCTTGCTGTTGTCGCCTTAATAATGTTCTTTCTATTCTTTTAATAATTCAGCTAAATCTGAAGACAATTTCATCCTTTTGCAACCACAGTACCTGAATTGTATTTCTCTGAGTGTCATACAAAATGGTCCTTATCTCATAAAACGCGCTCTTACTAACACGTTACACAAGATACAAAGCGCAATCCACATAAATAAAGTCGTAATTTGTGTACAGAGCACTAGCTGAGAGAAGTTTTCTGCTTATCTTTGAGTGCCCGATAACCGGCGCTTTTTGCCTTCTCAAGTGCCCACATAGGAGGCTCTTCAAAGATAGTAAATATGTTACAAGTCTTTTGTTTTTGAGTTAAACGTGGTTACTGCAGCATTTGTTTATGTGTATTTATTAAATAATGTTACTTTTTGAGTAGATAAGAGGATACAGTGAGTACATTGTAAGGTCTGAATCACGCTTGGTTACCAAAAGCATTTGTTTTTGTATGTTTGATATACAACATTACTTTTCAAGCTAGAAAATTGAAGAGATGGTATTTAAAAAACCATAAAATGAGCATCGTAGTATTGCAAAGCATCTGGCTGAAACATTGGATATGATGCTGCACCCTCATTGTAACGGACGCCTGGGAAACTAAGGTTCAACAGCTCACTGTTGGTTGTGCGACATTTATGTACAAGTTCGCGTTTTTGAGACATTTTCTTTTTGAAACAGGTACAGTCAGAATCAAATCTCTGCCTCTCTAGGCAACATAGCCTCAGCATTTCGCTTTTTAACCCTCCAACCCATTTTGGAGGGGGACTGGGGGGGGCGCTGAGAGGTGGCGAAAATCCCCCTTGGGCGCAACCATACATTTCAGCATGAAATGATAGGCGGCCATTGGAGAGTGTGTGGGGAGTTCTCTGTACTGCGCCGCCCTCCACCTTCTCCATCTCATCTCCGCAACCAACTTACCGAATAATACAATATCTATGGTGTACTTTTTATACAATCAAAGGCACAGTATGGATTTCCATTGCCACCAAAATAAATAAAATTTCCTCCTTTGCCTCCACTGTCCCAGTCGTTTCAATGCTGTTTATAACAATTTAATTCAACTCGTTAGACACTTACTATGCTTCGTAAAGATAACCTTAACCTAAGATAAGGATCTAATTGATTCAAATCCGGTTGATAATCATAAAATATTTAATTAAAACTATCCCTACAAGGACAAAAAGTGCAGAAATAAAGTAGTGTTGTTAGTAACAATATAAATAGTAAAGAAACATGTATTGGTAATTGACAAACGTATCAATTTTATTGATAGCTGATTTCCTTTCCAATATGTAGAAATACCTGGTACATTGCTTGAGTAGATGAATTAATCAATAATTAAGTAGTTAAATCCAATTTAACCTGATATATGATCAACATGAATCAATTGCAGAAAAAATTAAAACACGAGACGGTTGTTGTCCTTTTTTGAGGTACCGTTAATTGATGTTCTCAACTTTCATGCCACCAAAAGAACTGGTACAGAAGGACAATAAAACAGGTCTAGCAGGTGCTGTCTCCTCTACACAGCTAAACTTGCTTTTGCAACATACAACAGTCCATAAACCACACGAAAATGTACAGAACGAGAACTAACGTCACCTTGAAGTGAACCATCATCGAAGTGACGAGGCATGTTCAAGGAAGGCAATCACTTTTGTACGGACATTTCAAAATGTCAAAATATAGTTTTTGATAAATACATGAAAACTTTAATCAAAACTGTTATTCTTCCAAAGAGTTTACCAGACAAGTACTAATTTTACACAATTCAAATGTCCCATTTTTGGAACAACAGAATTCACACTCTGCGCTTCAACTTGATTTTAAAAGCAAATAGCCATGAATGACCATTCCAACTTGTTCTCAAACTATTGGTTTAATTTCAAGTATCGAAAAATGAATATCACTCAGTCATTAATTTGAAACTGAAACTTTTTCATTGGGAATTTACTTTCAGTGTCTGAGAAATTGGAATTGAAAGAAGATTAAATTGAAAATTATTGTACCGTGTCTTGGCTGAATTTATTGTTGATATTTATTTAGTTGCCTTGGTTTGAGCTGCTTTAATTCTTTTTATCATGCCTCGAATCCGGTACAAGATTATCCAGCTTCACCTTTTTGTACTTAGTTACCACAATCACAAACAGGATATTATTTAAACAATGAGATAAATAATGGAAAAGCAGCTGGCTAAATGGTCTTCATTTTCTGTTTACGAGGAAAAGGGGTAATATTTAAATTGTTTACAGTAGATGGAGACATAGCATATGCTAAATTGATGTTTAAAAATGTTGAAATGTTTAAGTAGATGGCATCGACATACAAGGGGTATCCGGCATTTTTCATAGGCACAAAATGAAGACCATTTAGCCAGCTGTACCAAGAAAATTAAAACAATCTGGGAAACCCATAACATGTCCGGCAAATCCAGTGTTTATGTTTAAATGGACCAATTAGAAGCTATCGTCACAATGACGTCATTAATTTAGGCACAGTTCACGGAAATTCATTGAAGTGTAACAGCAACTCCCATGGTTGGTGAGAATCTCCCACACAGCTTATTGAAGAAGCAATCAGCTTCATTGTAGGACAATTATTGATTATTGAACTGTCTCAATAACTGTACAAATCACACGATTTACCCGTAAGCGCAAATAGGCCACAGTACATTTACCGAATTATGAACAGTTCTGCCCAGATTCTTTATTTTAAATGCAATATTTTGGGAACATTCAATGGTATTGCATTGAAGCAGACGATGTCGTGTGAGGTAGTCTCTTACCTTCTGATTTTAACAAGATAAAAAAGCTAAATACCCAGTGATGTGACAGTCCCTCTGTAAAAACCTATTCAACTCCCGAATTCTTTGTGGGAGCCTTTGATAACAAAGAATTTCCAAGCTGTGATTTTGGCGTACATAAAAGCAAAGTATGAAATTTCATTGTTTCAAATCTTTCTATCATCTGCACATCTATCACGCTGTTCTTCAGAGGATGAAATTCATATCAGATTTTAAAATTCAAAAGCATAGTGTGGCATTCTTTTGTTCTGTAGGTTTCCAAAATGATAGGAATTTCAGGAGCTGTCATGCGAACACAAAGTCAGCATGGATCTCCATTGTTCTCAAACTGCGCTAATTTCATGAGATGGTTTCCTGGAAGTGAAAGAATTGGCAGCAAAACAGGCAGACAGATAGGCAAATTAAGCATCAAGGATGACGTATAAATTACCATAATTACGATGTTCACCTGATGGATTTGTTTGTTTACAAACCACAACAACAGAATCAGGTAACAGGCGTGACTCAGAGTCAGACCCACCTGATATAACTACCGTGTGCAAAACCTGTGCATATACATGTATTGTAACCCAGGTAGTGCATTGATTAAAATACATGAAGAATAACAGTATAGATTTCCATCGAAAGTATTTTCGGGTGATAAAGGGATGCTAAATCAACTACTCTGCAATTTTAGCGTCAATAAAATAGAAACCAATAGCAGAAATTGTGTAAAGTTTGGAACAGCATGTTACGCCTCGCTTTTATGTGTATCAACACCTCAGCATAGAATTCCTTTATTATCAATCCTTCCAAACTTAAACAATAATTTGAAGTTAAAAAGACAACTATACAATTTATTCTCTGCTCAGCTTTCCTGCTTAAGCCTTCAGAATCAACAGTGAGACAAAATCACAAACATGAAAGAATGGCTTGACATCACGTACAGCCGGGCTAAAAATCGATCGATTCCGGTATGAGTGCCATTAGTTTCATATAACACGGCGAGATAAGGCTTTTGTTGTTGTATATAATGAACAGTGATAGTACGAGGTATTTATGTTGTATTGATATGACGTAGGAGATGATGCATTGTCAGCAGGCATGATATATGGAAGGACCAACCACTGAGAGAGTCATTCATAACATACTGGTGGTCCTAAGAGGGCATAAATCAGAGAGTTTGAAATGCGGAACATAATATTATAATTATAAAACACAAAAGGATATATTGAAGATACTTTTAAGAAGACAGTTTAAGAAGTCAATCGCATTCCTGTCTTTTTAAATGTAGACAGCAGCTGATTGGTGCAGCTTCTATTTAATGTCGTAAATCAAACTTGTAATTGGAAGATGTTTTGGAGTATTTTGCATTGCTTCATCACCAACAACAAGGAATCTTGAACTACAAGAGGGGCTCAATTCACTGGGGAAAATAGGAGAATATTAAGTATCATACTTTTAAGGAGTATTATGACAATGTATGTAACAGAGCATGAACATTTCTATCCAGGGTTGGTTCAGATAACTGAGCAACAGGCGACACATAGAGTTCCGCCTCATCCATGGATCAACACACAGGTCAGTACTCAGAGAGAAAAGGGAGGGGGAGAGGGGTGGGACGGAGAGAGATAGACAGGAAGGCAGGTGGGGAAATGGTCAAGGGTGGTCAAGGACACTTTACAAAGGAAATAATATTAATAACGTATGTATACGCATTTTAGAGAGCTCCTCTAAGGTATCGAGTTTTCGCTTTAATAGGATTTTCTTGCACTGTCTAACTGACAGAATTAAGGATGTGGTTAAATTTTTTTACCAGCGTTTATGGTAGAGCAAGTAATGCCCATATTTTGGGAACAACTTAATTTCCCCCTATTTTATTTTTCCAAGGGTGAGTTTCCCTTTTTCAGAAAATGACACCTAGAACTGTATGCGCACCCTACTGAGTATATCGGAAGAGCTATGTTTCGCACTGAATCAGTATAATTTAAAATTCCGTTCAGATTGCATAGTTGTTTAACCTTGCGCCTTGTGTTTCTTGCAAAATCCAAAAGTAATGAGGAATCGGCAAATAATTTCACTGATTGTAATATGCATTGAAATATAAATAAAGCAGATTAAAGGTATAATTTCCCTTTACCTAACATTATTTACTCAGTTTCCATGGGAACTGCACATCTATGACACTTAGCAACAGTCCAGAGTGGCGCTTGGAGGCCCAAAAGGGGGAAGAGGCGCCTAGGGGTTGTGTAATTATCTGATTTGGGTAGCCAAATCTGGACGAAGTGTCCAGAGTCAATCAGATGTGCAGATTTATGTGCATATGTCCCTAACGTTGTTTAGTTGTCATGACAATGTTAATTGTTCCTTCACACTTTAATTGATTGCCCAGTGTGCAATGGATATGCACAGTATGTATAGTCACGCTCCTTGCTACTAACTCAATATTTGCCAATGGGTGATATATCCAAATAAAAAAAAACAGTTCCTTTAGTTTGTATAAATAATTATAAATGGTCAAACTGATGAGTATGTCTCATGACACAGCCAGCTTCTGAAACTACATTTAAAAGTTTAATATGAAACAAAGGTTGTGTTTAGACTTAGGACTATTCAGGTGAATCAGGCAATATTTGATGATAATTTCATGTTCTGCAGCTTGCTTCACAACAAAGAACGAGTTTCAGTACAAAACATTCTATTAGAGCTGTAACACGGTAGCAACACACCTTAGCAACTTTCTTGTGCTCCCTTAGGCATACGCAATTAAAACGATTATCTTGCAAGGAACATACACGTTTTGTTGCATTGATTACAGGTGGATCAAAGTTAATGCATGCACATCATGTATAAAATGAAACAAAGTAATTGAAACTAAGTGAATGATATTTCATATCCTGTTGCATGGTGCTGAATATTTACGTGCATTTAATACATATGTAACAGACGGCATCAAAGTTTCAACTCATGCATCAATAATGATGATCAAAGTGACAGCACAAAAGACAGAAATTATCATTCCAAGCAGTGTTAACAAATTAATGAGTGAAATAAATTGTGCACGTCAAATCTGAAACACTAGCACAGAATGAATTCCTCCTGTTTCCAAAATAAAAATAAGCCAAAAAAAAGCCAATAGAGACATGTGTGAAATGAGCAGAAAACTTCGATTAAGTGGTACATCTAAGAGTTTAATTATACACATGGCTTGTCTGTAGTGTTTTTTCTGCGGATTGCTATGATAGGGAGAAGGTCTATGTCATATTCCGTAGTGATTTTGAAGTGAAAGCGGAATGCAGACAGTAATGGATATCATGACACAAGATGCCTTTGATGTTGGGGTAGAATTTATTTGGAAATTATATTTCATCGGAAAGTATCTGTTAATGAGTGATGATGATTTGAAGAATCTCTGTTTGCATCATGGAAGTCAAATAAAAACAAGGCGTCTAAAACTCAAAAGATTTTCATTCCCTGGATTCTGAACACAAGAATGGAGGTGATCAGCCGCACAGTCAGAGGATGAATACCTATCACCTTGAGAACAATAGCACATAAAAGCACAGCGTGAAATTATTTTCTTCTCTCTTTTGTTCTACACAGTTTCAAATTGATAGGAATTTTAAAACAGTACTTAAATGTACAAGTCCACATCTGAAGAGGCATGGATGAAACTTTCAACTCTGCAGCGCATAATCTCTTTGCATGTTACAGATACATTGCACTACCACACATGACTAGAAACTTTCATGTGCAACTGTTCCTAAGGAGAGTCATGTTAATCTTCGAGGAGACAAGAGACTCATTATTTGTGGCTTTGTCGTTTTTGGCTCCAAATCGATTCTGTAATGCAATGGCATATTGTCATACAGGTAGAAGGTCTTTATCATTTTAGGCAGACAGTAGCGTAGTCACGAAAATAACTTGTTTGCTTTGGAATTTCCTAATAATTTGTTTATTTGCATTTGAATTGAAACAAGACAACTTTTAGGTTGCTAAAAGTTGTGTGATTATGTTGCTGCAATTCCATTAAGTCATTAGTTCCCGAATAGAGACTTGATGGATGAATCCGGATGGTACTTTAGCGCTTATATGTAAATGAATGTGTATAATAACAGACAAGCATATACACAGAGCGTGTTTGACATTTCATCTTGAATTGTTGTTTTGAACTGTGTAGGTGTGAGTCTTTCATCTGTCAGATGTCACTGACATTGTAGACACATGGTGTATTCCTTGATACATTGATCCAGAAAGCCCCTTGGTTTATTCCAGTAGAACACGCATTACAGATACTACAGCTTAAATTACGTGTGCCTTTAATGATGACACTGCCCATCTTTAGCTGGCTTTTTATGTCTTTGATATTGACACTTTAATTTCACCACACAACAGTATTTGACTTTGGTACTGAAACCTAAATTACGTACACATCGTGCCAACTGAAACATAAGGAAGGATACACAGCATTACTGTGGCATAACACAGTGCAGCTCATCAAGCAACAGAATTTCATTTTCACTACTTGAACGGTAGAAATTATACATAAGTTTTTACATAACATACATATTGATACGGCTTCTATTTAGAATTTTTTGCGATGAGTGACAGATTGAATTGATATGAAGTGCTTAATGTTGACAGCGGTGACAACTGGGGCAGAACACCATTGTGTCAATCCACAACAACATGCAGGACCACAGTCACAGGTGCATAACATGTGAGGTGTGAACTGGAGCAGGACCAATGCATGCATTGTATCATGCCCCAGTTCTCACCTCACACCTAATCAATTGTCATATCATGGTGCCCTATTTCCCAGCACTTTGTTTATATTTTGATTTGGTGTCAGTGCATTAAGGTGTCACAGCAGGTGTCAGCATCTCCTAAGGGGAAATCCATAAATAAAAGGCAGTATCAATATGAGACTTAATTGAAAAATAATTGGACCAAATTTTGTGTAAAGGATATCTGTAACTCACATTAATAATAACAATAGAAGAAAAATAATTGGACCAAATTTTGTGTAAAGGATATCTGTTACTCACATTAATAATAACAATAGAGTATTGTGCGCCATAGATTTTGTCAACAATGGCTTATTCTTTCTCAAAATCCATAAGAATCAATCCAATCCTGGTCATTCTAATGAAGGTAATTAGACATGTGAGTGCCATTCCATATACATGCAGGATGGCAATAAAATGCTAAATCATTAACATACGTAGAAAGTATAAAAATGCATAATTAGCAATCAAATTGCTAACTTCAAATCAAGTATGCTTGTCGATTACATACCAAACATACTCATGAATTTTACTAATTTTATAACATTTTGAAAAAATATTTTCGAAAAATCTGTATTGCTGCTAATGCTCTGTGTTACTGATAGCATTGAACTTGCAGTGTTGTTGTCTCCATCACGCAAGACATTGAGGATTCTTCAACTACATTAATCCATGTTGTCGTTAATTGAATACACCATTTCCTGTGAAAGCAGAACCAAGTTCAAAGGAAGAGAGCACCGAGAGAGACCATAGATGAGATGATTTTTTATGTAGAACGGTTGCATCGTGCCAAAGTACAGTCAAATTTAACGGAAATAACATTTGCATCAAAAGCAAAGCAACAACAGACCAGTGTGGAAAAGGATGAAATTAATGGAAATGGCATTTAAACTGAGAAATGATTCAGATCTGACCCTGCGCAGTATGACTGTTCATTCATGGCTCTTCACTCTGGAAAGAATAGAAATTCAGGCTGTGCTTTTACCCAAGAGAAAGACGGAGCGTGAAGTTCTATTATGCAAAATGAAATAATTTTGGCAGCTGTGCAGAACATGAAACAAATAGACTTGGAACTCTTTTTAGTTCCAAGATCTCCCCTGGCGTAACAGCTGCTGAAATTCTTATCGATTTGGAAATGTACAAAACAAAAGAGAAATCAAAACAATTTAAAGTTGTGATTTTGATGTGTTATTGTTCCGAAACTGATAAGAATTTCATCCCCTGAAGTGTTAAGGAATGCAGTGGGACAAGCAAATGTTGAGACTTATTTATGTGCACACAAGTCTTAAGAAGTGAATGTAAATGGCCTAGCATCAATGACGAGAAGGAAACTAGAGCAAAAAGAGAATATTATCGACAACGAAGCTCTAATGTTTCTGGGAATATAATTCTAGCAGGCAGTATCTCCTTAAGGAATGTAAATTGTGCTATTGTTATGCAAAGGTGAAGAGAATTTTAGCAGACTGTAATGGCATCTTTTAACAGTGCTGATCCCAAATACAGCAACAAGGTCTCAGCCTGTCCTTCTGTCTTCTATCACACAGTGGGTTCTTATAGCTTTTATCTCCAATCTTTTGATTTAGCAAGATTGCGTTTTCATCTTCTGGTGGAGTACACATGCAGAAATAGTATCACAACTTTAACATAGTACTTTATCCCATTTTTGCCCTTATAAACACAATTGATGCGATTTTTGCTTAATGTTGTTATAGAACCGTTCCATTATCCGACTAATGTAACGTTAGCCTCACAGTTTCTTACAAGGTTCCTACAGAAAGCTACCAACTGGAAATGATTTTCATTACAAGAAACTTGTTACAGTTTTAATATGATGTTCTTGTAATAGTCCTAGAATTGGCCTATTTTCAAACGATATTATCTTCTTTATTTTTTATTTTAAGGAGTTTGAAGACAAGATGAGCAAAGAAGACATAGAAGTGGAACATCCGAGGGGAAAGTGGAAATCCATCAAACGTGCCGGAACTTCTGTGAGTTTAATACATTTCTAGCCTCAAAAATAGATCGTCTGTATTTTTCTCTTTGGAAAACATTCAAAGCGAAATAGGCACTCGAGGTTTTTCCAGATTATTTTTGTTAGTCTAATTAGGCAAATTCACCTAATTTTCTTGCCTAATTATGTGAATTAGGCTAATTCATCTAATTTGCCTAATTTTTGCTTAATTAGGCTAATTAAACTAATTTGCCTAATTAAACAAGCAAAAATAATTTGGGAAAACCTCGACTATTTTCTTACTAGCACGGAAGAAGCTATAATCTTTTGATTTCCATTATTGAATTGAAAACTTTAAGATTAAAATTGAATTAAGAACCATTGCCCACTTTAGCAGCCAAAGGAGGTGAGAAAACTCAATAAGGATAATGTTTTTGCTGTCGGGTGTGAAAATGCTGTAAACATGTTTACAACGACAGAAGTGTTTAAATTCATTACTTCAATCAAGAAATAAAATTAAACATTGATCCAAAGTGAAGAGAGTTGTGTAATTTCATGTCACTTTTGTATCGATATTTCAATAAAAATACTTACAATTTCAATTCAAAATAACAACAAAACAAAGATTGTTGTCTGCAATATAATTTGAGTAATTGCCATCAATTCTGACCTTTAAAGAAAAACAAACAATACGACTTAACATGTGATGAACTTGGTTCATCATATAGGAAACTTTTATGTGAACGCATCTCGTAAGATGAAAATAGTTGTTCATTGTATGTATCTTTGACTCAGACAAAAGCATCTATTATTCTCAAAATGAAAAGCCTTAACTAGACATTTCATCCTCTGGAATCACATAAAAAGGTCGTTACTATTCAAAAGTTAAATCGACCGTCCTCGAATTTGGTCAATCAATTTTTACTGTTGCAAAATTTGTTCGATTTTGACAATTTTCATGTATGTTAAGCCACTCTCATGCCAAGGTACCAAGCGTAGATTAAATGTAGAGACTGAGTCTAGGCAAGAATAAAATGACAATCGCTGACTCAATATAGTATTCAGACACATAAATCATAAAGTCAAGCAAATAGCCAGAGCATCAGATCACAGGGGCGGATCCAGGATTTCCCATTGGGGGGCGCCCGACCCATTGGGGGGGCGCCATCCCTATTTTCGCCCAAAATTTAGCGGAAAGTGCATGAAAACGAAGAAATTTTGGGCCGTTGGGGGGTGGGGGGGGGGGCGGAGGAGAACCCC
>JBCAUI010055554.1:0-18087 GCA_038406195.1 Haplosyllis anthogorgicola | reverse complement strand
GAAATTTTGGGCCGTTGGGGGGGGGGGGCGCACCGGCGGCGCCCCCCTAGATCCGCCAATGGATCATGAAATTACTGTTATAAATTAAAACAGCTGAATTTCATGCTGAGCCCATTCAATTGTTGCGGGGCGCTAAACTTTTGACAGTAATTTTATGATCTATTTGTTATGATAACGCTTCAGAGTGTATTCGTTCAAAATAAACTTGAAATAGCAGCGCTTCCAATGTCTTAGATTTTCTGTATTTTGTACTTTTAGATGAAGAAGTACCTGCGAAAGAAGATTGGCGGAAACGGAAAGAAAAATGACGTCATGGAGGTAAACATAAAACCGGAAGACGACACGGATTACGACAAACAGTGGACGCGACGTATGCACAGAGCTCAGGTGAGGAGAGAAAACAAGAGCTTTCGGCCAAATGTATATCCAATAGTCTAGGGTTTTCTGCCAAATTTTTAAAAGAACTAGAGCCGTTACGTCAAAGGTAATGTCGTGTGTCTGTCGAATGACGTCACAATGTTACCAAAGTAATGTCACGGTAACAGAACTATTTCATGGTACTACTTCTTGGTGTAGGAAAGTGGAATGTGGGATGAACCTCGTTTTCAGAGTCTGTGTTTTTTAGGCTGAAGACCACATACTCTGTCATTCGACAGACAAAAATGGGATATCAAAGTACAAAATATACATTGGATTTACGGTCCGTTATTGTGAAGGACACCTGAGAAACTAATAGTCATTAACTTGCTATTTGAAATCCAACATATCACCTAAAGATAGCACGATGACTGTATTCATAATACATTAGTATTATTGCAATATTTAATAATTTAATTTGATTTGAAGGAGCACTGATGTTAGCAACATTACACTATTTGTGATGATCTAAGTTTACTTTTTTAATGTACTGAAAAAGTAAAGAATGGTTATTGGTACAAAAGATATTACTTGTACCCCTGTCAATGGCAAGCAAAAATCAAACTTCTTTGCAAACGTAAATTAGTCTATGTTTTCAAAATTATTTTCGCAGACTTTCGACAGTGAAGGCAGATCTTGTAGTAGTGGTACCAGTTCAGCAAAATCACGTGACTCAGAAAAGTCACGTGACGGGGCAAGGTCAAGGTCACCAGATGACGAAGATGGAATTCTAGTGGTTCATGATGCAGAAGATGACCTTGACCTAGAGTTATGACCTTCAGAATCTCAATAGTGTCCATGCTGGTGCTATTCCTATTGTAAGTTTATTTGTTCAACAGCTTTTTCAGGGTTCAAAATTATGGATTTTAGTCCGTTTAGAGACCATAAACGGGGTATATTTTTGGACTAAACAGCGTAGTCATTTGTTACCTTTTTTTGACGATACTTTGGTGGCTCTGGAGAAAGTAGTTATACTCAGTTCAGAAAATAAGAAAAAATTTCGGAACCAAGGATTTTTATACTGTGTTGTTCATGTGAACACAGTCTGAAATTCTATTGTTCCAAACTGATAGAGTAACTTCGCTGCCTGAAAATAACTCGTTTAGCGCGAAATAATTGTGGCATCCATTCCCTTGTCAATTGCATTATTATCAAACAAATCTTTGAGCCTTTGAGGTTCTGATTAGAACTTTTCCGTGTGAAAATACATACGCCAACATAAAGCCCTGGTAATTAAACTTCTCAAGGTAACTTTAGAAAGCTCTCAAAATTTTTAGTATGTACAAGTTACATAGTGATAGTGTCTCAGTTATACATGAATATATCGTAGAATCACTATGAAAAGTGAAATATTCGAGGTTTTCTTGTTTCACCAGCTGAATTAGGCAGATTAGGCAGATTAGGTAGGGAAATTATACCATTATGAGTAAGATAACTGATAATGGAGAAAGACTAATTTCAAGTTCATTACAAAATTTAATCCTTGAAAGACACTTTTATTAGTCCTGTACTAAAAAACGTATATATTTCCTTGCCTAATCTGCCGAATCTGCAATAACTAAGAAAAACCGCCATACAGACCCTGCATGTTTTCGGCTCACGACGACAAATAACTTTCACCAAGAGATGGGTGAGTTTTCATGTGAACTCCTGGCTGTGGATTTCAAAGCGTAGAAATTGTCAATGTAACAATTATAATTAACTTCAACCATTTTTATTTCAGATTTTCAGTTGAATGATGATCTGCAGAAAATGTGTCTTTTTTCGTTCAACGTTTCGTGTGTCTATTACCGAGGCTGACTGTGAAGACAACCGCCGAGTGCGGCATAGGATGACTGGAATCTTAGCAGCCTGTGTAGTGTGATCGCTGGAACATAAAGAAACTGTATAAACAATATACAAGCAGCATTACAATGAAAGCAGACTGTGATTGAACCACAATACGAAAATTTGTACATTCTACAACCAAAGGACACAGCAGTCAGCGGGAAACATAACGTTCAAATGCTATAAATAGCTGAACATACTGTGATAGAAAAATGACTGCAAAATGGAAATTTTTGAGGAGAGAATCGAAGAAAGGAAACACTGTACATATTGAAATGTCAAAGAATATGTAGCTTTATTTAAGACAATCACATAGGTGAATTTACATTAGTCATAATATTTGTCCGCAGCCACTACAAGAAAAATCCTATTGTAAGCTACAATTGTTCTCTTATTACACTCACAAGGTTTTCTGGCAAAGTCATAATTCATCAGGAATAACTTGGATCTTTTTACATATTAAAAAATTAATGTACCGTAGTTCCAAATACAATAGACATGTAAATATTTTCACATCTTTAGATTTTACATTCCGAATCTTATTCAGATATACATTTCGTCGAAATTTATATTGTCGGTTACATGTAAAGCAACAAATAGGAAAAATATCCCCGTCCTTTTCAGATCTCAAAGTATTAATTGTATTATTTCCTCATATTGAGGAAACTTAGTCAAGGGACCAAAGAATTATAAGGTATTTTTTCATTGTTTTGTTGTCTTTTTGTCCACTTTCTAAATTGTTGTTGTTACTGCTGTTACCTATGAACGTATATATAGTTTTATCACAGAAATACATAATGATTTTGATCTCCATGATAGTGCAGTGCACCTCGCTTAACTCGAATACGGATCACTCGTTTTTTTCGGTTTAATTCGAACCATTTCAAGTATCCCTTTAGCATATTTTCTATTTAAATTTTACTTGATAAGTCGAACTTCTGCTTATCTCGAACTTTTCAGTTTCCCTTCAGGTTCGAGTTAAGGAGGGACAAGATTGACTGTCTTTGATGTTGCATCAATTTCTGATTGCACAGAGTGAAGGAAAATCTAACAAAAGATAAAAAGTCGCATTATTCAAGCAAACCATTACATAATTAATTTTTAAAAGTAGGCATATGTTATTGTTCACCTGTACAAGGTTTAAATTAATAAAACAAACACATTCAATAGTTTTAATTTTTTGTTTAATGTCTTATGTAAAAATGTAAATATACAGAATGGCAAAGATATAATACACGAGACTGTACATTATAAAGGATTTCTACACAGTATAATCATGCATTGATACATGCGAAGATAGAACAGTCAAAGAGATATATGTTCCATGTATATAAATCAGTAAAACTATACGAATGGTTTTAAAATGTTCAAATGTAAGAAAGAATTGAATGCAATTTAATGGAAATTGTAAAAAAGTTTAAGTAATCAAATGTGTGAGAATGCCATGTGTGCCTAAGTAAGTAATGGAGATGCCTAACGCACCCCAATGCCAGCTACACTCAGCATCACAGCTGTTACAACAGCAAAACGTGGCCACAGACCACAATACATCTGTAAACTCCGCACGATAAAGGGGCTAGGGTTCAACTTTATTGCAATGGGATAAAACATAACCAAATAGTCTAATGTAACAAATGTCAAGGTAAATGGTTTAAATTACATTGCAGACAAAAACGTAAACGATATCACTCAAAAACTGGATTTGTAACATGCAACAATAGTAACTAAATAATTTGACCTAGAAAACTTAATATTTAGGTCATTTTGTAGAACATATATCTGGCTGACCTAGTAATTCGTAGCTCATATTAACAGCTAAAAGTAGGTCATCACCTATTTACACCACATAAAACATTAAAGTAATCCACAAACTATTTAAATATTTTCCTTTTATTGAATGCTAAACTGTTGAACTGTAATTGTGTGTAAAGAATTTTTAGAAGTCCTAAGTCAGTAAGGGGTCGCAAATCCATGGTTAACAGACGAATAACAAAAGGAAGACGACTTTAATAAATATGTGACATCTTTTTTTTTCAAATAATATCATGATGCAATATTTTCTATTCTCTTTCTCTATCACGTATCACGTAAACGTTAACATCTCGAAACTAGATATCTAATTGGGTCATTTTGAGTTTAAATCAACCGATTAAGGTTTTCTTTCCCCGAAACACAGTATAAATAGGTGACACCACTTCACAGAGCAGTGTCAGCAGAGCACTAATCTACACAATTAAAAATAATATCAGTTTAGGAACTACAAGCATTAGGAACAATAGCTTTACTAATGCTAGCATTACAAAAATAATTGGCAAGATAGCTTTATTTCTAAATCACTAGTTTACAATGCTTCTTTTTATATCCTTTTCTTTTATGTTTTTCTTTCATTATACATTGTTTGCTAATCTGACATAAATTTCCCAGTTGATAATAACTGTTTCTATATTTCAGATCACAGATCGTGAGATTTGGTGGGATTTCTGTTTTAAACAATAATATAATCTTTAGTTGACTCTAGGTCATCTTTTCCTATAGGTATAATTTTTCTTAATAAAACATTGACTGTAAGTCTATTGAGCTTTGTATGTACACAGTTTAATATTATGTCATAAAATAATGGAAAGGAGCATTTATATACATTTTGCATGTGTACAATTAGCAAGTTGTTCATGAAGATTTAACCGTGAATGTTGCATCATGTCCTTGATTAGGACATGGGTCCAAAATGCAACAAACACCCTCTTTGCCTAATTTTATAAAGAAATATATGACTGCAAAAATAGGAAACTATTACATATTTTCCAGATCTGGTACAGTCCAGATCTATTGACAAGATATTACCAGTAAATTGCTATTAAACTGGTATATTTCCATTTAAATAGTTGGAGTGATGTTCCATCAAAATGCTACTAAATATGCAAAGTGAATGTCAGACTGGTGCTCTGAGGCAAAAAGTGACTACTTCACAGGAATTACCCAAAGAGTTCCAGTGTGCTCTCTTCTTTCCGATTTATTCTAGAAGTAATAGATAAATATTCTTCTGATGTAAAATAACACATGCAAATGGCCGATTAAATTGGACTGAAAACAGATTAATTTTTAAAACTTACATTTGAGATATTATATATACACAACACTGTTCATGCTTTTAAGCACCTTGCGAAAAAATATGTTTAAATGTTGACACACATGGACATATAATATTATCAGATATAAATTCAATTATAACATATTGATACGTTAATGGCATGCATAAAATATATTATACAGTTGTAATTAACAAGTATACAATTAACCACATAGTGGTGGGACTGATTGACGATTGCAATTAATCGGTGGATCACATGTAACAATTCAGTAACCTTTTAGGCTTCTCAATTTTAATTGTTGGCTTACATTTCACAGACCGGATTGGAAAAAATTAACTTTATGGTGATATAATTTGATGCAGTATCACAGTATATGTTCATGAACTTGTGAACCGTATATTTTGTCTTAGCTTCTTTACTTTTTAAAGTTTCATTTTGAAAATTCAGCGTAAAATCTTATCAAAACCTATGTGCACAAATGATGCATCAATCAAGAATTTAATAAAAAAAATATATCAATATTTGTTTCCTCTCTAATCCGAGCTTCATTATCCCACAGCTCTCGTACCCACAACAAATCACACTAAATCGTAGAGAGTACATCTGATACTGGAGGGGAGTAAATCTGACACTAAAGACACCATCCCCTGGAGTACCACATGTGCTCTTTAGCACAAACGCAAATGATCGCAATGATCTCTTCCTCTTCAGTCTTTACAAATTATTTTTATCAATTAGTCATTGTTTATTTGGTTTATTCACTATTTTTTTCAAATATCTTAAAATGTAAATGAAATTATCTATATCACAACATGACATTTGTGATGGATTGATTATTGTGCAATTGGGCGTACTATTTCTTTTCTTATTTTTTGGAGGTAAAAAACGATCTTGATCCAATTGGCAACAATATAACAACGTTCAAACTTTTAAGGATTCATTATTGGAACGTTGGAAATAATGAGGAATGAAAAACAAAAATGAAATTTTGCATGGCCTTAAATTCATCAGACAAATTGTGCAGAATTCATAATACATAGTGATAAGTATCAGTTAAAAAGTGACAAAGGGTAACATTTACTGGGCGATCATACTTCATTGCAGATTTTGTTGAGGACATCATTTACTACTTCCATGACACCCTGTCCTGGGTATATGCGGTAGTAATAATCACTTTCTGGTTTGTCTGAAATGGCTCGTAATGTGTTGGGGTTAACGCTGGCTCCTAATAAAAATAAATATAAAAAAAATCAATAAAAAAGAAGCTTTGAATATTCGAAGTGAGACCACAGGTTCGATTGTTGTCCATAGAATTAGTTGTGCATCACTCTTGGCGTTACAACTGGAGAAAGGTTATTTGTGAAAAATGTTGAATAAAAGGGTTTTCTTTGAAGTTCAAGTTTTCAATGTTCCAAATTAGTTACATAATGTTACTAATTCCTGACATATTACACAATAGAAACATTTATAAACTTTACTAGTCAATTAATGGATGGAAACTTAAAATCCTCTCTGTGCTTTCATGTAAATCAATTGGACAGCATGAAATTCTTTTGATATCCAATATTCCCAAATCGATAACATTAAGAAGGGACCTCTGAAAATTCTCACTTACCCATGGCAGCGACAAAGACGCCATCTGTCTTCTGTTTGAGTCTGTAGATCTCGTTAGCGAGATTCTCCTGTCCGAGAGTTGACTTTCCGTCCGTCAGAACGATCACTTTGTTCGGAACGAAATCTCTGTCTCCGTTCTGCGGTACCAATACGTTGTCCGTGACCTAAAAGCACACGGGCTTATCCAGATTACTTTTACAAATGAAAAGCACGGATGAGCGTACCATGCATGCGAACGACAAAAAGATAAGAAACGTCTGTGTTGAGTATCACAAGTTGTCCTGGTCAATAGAATTTGACATTTGCGAGTCGTATTGCAGTTTTCAAATTTTTAACGAATTGAAATTCATATGGACAAAAAAAGTTTCTGCCAAATATCAAAAATAAAATCATTTTTGGAAATTCCATAAAGATGTCACCAGATGTGACGAATTGTTTGTTTTACGATCATCGCTATAAGAAAAAAAGTTTTAAAGGCATGAATGTGTGACAAGTTTTTTACATAAAATGATATAATAGAACTTTACGAAACACTCACATGTGCCAGAGCCTTGGCCAGATCCGTCTGGTATCCGACTTCAGTTATCTTGAGAGCGTTCATGATGTCGCGTTTAGTCGTGAACGTGTTGAGATAGAAGCGTGTGAACGGGTCGGCGGCGAACACGGTGAAGGAGATGCGCGCCCGGGAGAACATGAAGTTCATGCCGGCCGTCATGTTCTTGATGAAGTCCGTCAGGGTCGTGTACTCGTCCTCCAAACTGCCAGAGATGTCCACGAGGAACACCAAGTCCACCTGCGCCGTGCACTCTGTAAAAATTCAATAGATAAATAAGGAAGCGCATGAGATATTTACTAAATGTGAGTATGGGTTCATGAGGAATGCACCGCGGCTGGGTAGGCGACCATTTACAGTCAGCTTACCATTTTAAATCTGTGAATCATATGACTGTGTGCATATCAAATTAATCTATTAATACGCCCATTTAAGTCTTGTCTGCGTCCTTTCTAAGCCGTAACATCCCATTTTACCACCACCGACACCTTTCTATCTACACGTTATCACATAGGACTTGAGCTTGACATATTCACATGCAGTACTTACGAAGTTCACAGTTGTCGCCAGTGAATCTGTCGGAACAGATGCATCTGTAGGACTTGAGACCATCGACGCACGTTCCACCGTTTTGACATGGGTTACTGCTGCATTCATTCACCTCTGCAAGGAAAAACATAAACGACATAACAATGGATCATTGTGCTTCACGGTTCTGATTCTGTTCACGTCAATCCGTTACTCAGCAACAATGATGAAATCCATACATATCTACATTGTCTCTCAACTACATGGCGAATGAATGATGTGAGGACGTGCAATCTTGTTACTGGTAGCGAAGGGTTCTGATGTTTGTTACAACAGTGGCAAATTTTGAAAAGGTGATCAACGCTACAACAGCAGTTGAAAGTTAGATAAAAAATCATTTTATTTTAGTATCCAGGGAAAAAGTACACTTACCGTTACACAGAGAGTAGGAGACTGGTTCTATGAGGGTGTACAGTTCCCTGAAGTATTGTACGTTGAACATGTTCTCTTCGTACGGTTCACTCGCCAGACCTCTCATCATCAAACCGTTACGTCCCTCATCTAAACCTGGTCCAACCGACACCACGATGGTGTGGATACCTGCAAATCAAAACAGTAATATGTACGTACTGTCTGCAAACAAATAGACCACTTTTCACACCAATTTACAGGAGAGTTCTTCATTTAGAATAATTATCATACCAAAAATAGTCGTTGGACAAAATCTGTAAATTTTGGTGGCTTAATTTTTACAAGAATCGTTGGTTTCCCACAGAGACCCATTAATTTCATCAAATTGTGATAAAAGAGAAATGGAGACACTGGTTTACTTGAGAAAACTAGAAAACGCAGAATAAAGAGACCTACCATCTATCTGAGCGTTGATAGCCTCGGGAATAGTTCTGTCCACCTCTTGGTTTGGCACACCATCAGTGATGATGATGAGGGTGTCTGGTACGTTGGGTCTGTCACCACCTGAAAAACGGCATAACTTTGTTTTAGTGAGTTAGATATCAAACATTTAAGGTTGTCATTTTTCTATTTCCCCATTGGTAACTTACTGCCAAGAAGCGTATTTACTGTATTTTAGACTGTGTTTTCACAAGGCAGAAGCAGAACATTCTGGTCACCCAAGATGGTGATGTTTTTATTTCTTAAAGCAGGATTCTCATGTGAAACAGCTTAGAGACGTTGCTGCAACTTCGTAAGCTCTTAATCAAGGTAGTGATCTTCAGCATTTTACTTAGCAAGTCTTTCTTAGAGCATTCATACCCCTGGTGTTGAAGATCTCGTTCCTGGCTAGTTTGAGTCCCTTGGCGGTGTTGGTTTTGCCTCCGGGAGGGTTCATGGTCTCCAGGGCGTAGTACACGTCCTCCGGCGAGGTGTAGCCTGTCAGCGGCATCTGGATGAACGCCTCGTCGTGGAAGTAAGCGATGGCGACACGGACAATATCCTTCTCCTGCAGCAGCAAAAAGTGGAAAAATTAACTCAAAGTTGCAACATTTGAATTTCTGGAAATTTAAACTCATGGCGGCCACCAGAATAACGAAGTAGTACAGTTTTAGTCCTTTCCTGAGATCACTGATTCTTCAAAAATACTTAAAACTGACAACAAAATTGTTAAAATGCTTTAATTTTGAGATAGATGTATACTCGTTACGTTTACGTACGTGGGACAGATCCAGTTCTCTGACGACTCCCTTGACGAACTCAATCTCATAACCGAAGTTCTCTCTCTGGATGGAGCCCGACGCATCGATCAGGAAGGTAATGTCAGCCTCGTTATTACACGCTGTGAAATAGATATCAAATATGTGCAGAGACGGGAATACAGAGGCTTAGTTTAGTAGTCTACTAGATCTGGCTAGGTCTTCTCAAAGACGGTTTGTTACCTGGGAGTACTGACATCTCACAGCAGGGCATTGTCAGGCATACTTCTCCAGGATGATGGTCGAGATGTGGTGGCCGTCCACAAGGTAAGATTATTAATGGCACAAAGTATGATTGGCATTGTCTTCATTAGCGTGACCTTCAAAATTGAGTTGTTATGTAATCAATTATTTGATAAGATAAAATGTACTCACCTCTTTCGCAATGCACTCCTGTGTAGGTTTGCGGACATTTACAGTAGTAGCCGGAGAGACCGTCCACGCACTGCGCTCCGTTCACACAAGGACTGCTTGTACACTCGTTAATGGCTGAAAGAAGAAAAATAAGCGATAAAATTCTTGGTATATGTATCTGAAATATGTTACCATTGCTTCTATTCAAATGATTGTAATTTGTTACAATTGTAATATATGACCACGCACACCACACGCACGCACGCACGCACATAGAAATTACATGCAATCACACGACTGTACTCACTATTGCACGTTTTGTCCAGTAAGCTGTCGAGTATTCCGGGCAGGGCGTCGAAGCTGTCGACATCGAACACATTCTGACTGTCTGGATCCGTTGCGATGGCGTTCAGCTCCCGCACAGACTTACTCTCTCCCACTCCGATAGCGATCATGTGTATCCCTTGCTGGAAGGAGAGAACGATAAAATTGATAAAGCAAAGCAAAAAGAATCTCACATAATAGACCTAAAGATCACTCCTATCAATCCAGTCAATCAGATTAGGGGACCCTTCGGAAGCCGTGGGAACAAATATTTGTACAAAGTAAACCAGAAAAGAGTAAAAATACAGGAGAAAATTTGAGACAAGAAACACAAGCAAAATAAAGGTAAAGCAAAAAGAGGCAAACATAGAAACAAGGAGGAAAGGGGACTGATTCACTATCCTGAAGAGAGAGAAAGAGAGAGAGAGAGAAAGAGAGAGAGAGAGAGAGAGAGAGAGAGAGATCAACTAAAGCCAAAAGAAGTGGAAAGAGAATAAAAGAATTATTTATGACAAAGCCACAAGGCATAAGGGAACAGACAAACGGACTCACCTTTCTAGCAGCCAGGGCCTCGGCCATGGTCTCAGCCTCGTTGTTGCTCTTACCGTCGGTGAGAATGATTCCCACGTTGATAATGCCAGGACGATCTCCGAACTGAGGTGAGAAGGCCCTGTAAACGAAGGAAAACGTCATTAAAAAGAATTTAATTAACGTCAGAATAGTACTCTAAGCAGCTAAAAAAAAAATTCAGTTTTTGGGAAGCAAGGTCCCTATTCTTGGGCCATTAGTAATCCGTGTCTTGGATTTTTGATCGACTGTAGCCCTTAATCTATTACTTCTGTGCTTAGTTGTTTGATATTATTTGATTTATTTTCACAATGATACTTAATTTTACAGTAGGAAGGAAAATAAAACCAGTATACTTACTGCGTCCTCATGAGTTTGATGGCCTGTGACGTGTTGGTGGTGCCACCTACATAGCGGAAGTTCATAGCGTTGATTACGGCCTTGGTGGAATCATAAGTGTTCAACGCGAACCTGTGAAAAAACGAGATAGTCATGAGGAACGATTATAAGCCAAGTCAACAAAATGAAGATTTATAGACATTTTCAAATTGTTGCCGACCTCAGTTCTCGCCATATTTTAACATTGTTTAATTTTTAGCAACTTTTGAGATTTACAAACATACCTGATAGCAGCATCAGTGGAGTAAGTCATAAGACTGATCCTGGTTCCAGTGTCCACATCCATAGCTTCTATCATGGCCTTGACGAAGTCTAACATCTTGTAGAAGTTGGGTTTCTCGATACTGCCAGATCCATCCATAGCGATCACCACGTCAGCCTCGTGCTTACATTCTGAAGATCACATCAAGGTCAAATTTTACTAATGAAGACCGAGTTAAAGGTACATTGGAGGAAACTAAGTTAATTTTAGAGCAATTTACGCGAATTTTGTTATAAGTATAAGGTTATTTTACCCAACTGAGCTCAAATCAGTTTATTAATATCCACAGTTCAAACTATTAAGTAAAGATATTTGTATATATTTGGTAAACTGTTCGTGTTTTGGACTAACTGGTGCATGTATTGAGAATCTTCCCATTTCAAAACATTTCTTCCCATCCGCTAATTTTAGATTTGAGGTTGCCAAGTAACCAGGCAGATCTCACAGAGATTAACAGAGCAAGCGTAGTCAAAAACACAGGGAGGAATTTACTCACGTTTGTCACAGTTTCTGCCGGTCCACCCTCCCACACAGGAGCAGTAGTACATGTTGATCAGGTCGTGACACTGTCCACCATTCTGGCATGGGTTCGACTCACACTCATTAATAACTGAACAATACAAATATTTCACATTATGTTCATTTTATGTCTACATAGATAATTACAAATCTCACATTATGTTATCAAAAGCCAAACATTGTTTGCTTGATTTTGATTCAATTTAGCTCTGAGAATGATATAAATTTAATCACTTGTAACGCTAAAAAGGAATGCGTGTAGTTCAGCGTTCTGATGTCGCAGTGTGTGGTACAGGGCATTGGCGGATCCAAGGAGGGCGCCAGAGGCACATGCCCAATCCCTCCCGGTACAACCCGAAATTTCTTCATTTCCATGCCGTTTTTGGGGATTTTATGCCAAAGTGGGTAAAAGTTAGGACGCCCCCTAAACCTTACCGTTGCACATGGCGGAGATGAGGTTGTCGATGTACTGGAACATGACGTTATAGTTCGGGATCTGCATCACGTTCAGAGTCTTGGGATGAGAAACCATCGCTTCAAGTTCACTCCAAACAACCCAGTCACCAATACCTGAAAATAACACATCAGATCAGATTTTATTAAATATTGTTTGCATTTTGTGTGAGCTGGTACGTGCATATTTCATAAGACAATTCACATACAATAGCAGTTTATAGACGGGGTACATTCTTAAAAGAAAGGGTGGGACACTGGTTTTTTTGTTTTTTGTTTTTTGTTTGTTTGGGTTTTTTTTGTTTGTTTTTTTTTCTTTTTTGTGGTAGGTAGAGAAGCGGTTTTGCAACTGACCGAGAGCGATGATGTCGATTCCCTCTTGCTTGGCGTTGTAGGCTTCGAACACAGCCCCGTCTCGGTTGGAGCTCTCTCCGTCCGTTACCATCAAGGCCAGATTAGGCACATTATACCGTGACTGATCCTCCTACGAAACGATAAACAGTCATTCTTTTACATCTGTAATTTTATCCCGAAATGTGAACAATTCAGCTCCTGTACAATGCAACGTTAAATTTGACATTGGGGTGGTTGTCCGGTTGAATTGTGCTTTCTTTGAGACTTATTTGGACAAGAGTCTGAGCTCACCAAGACTTTTTTTATGCAATGTTCATAGCACAGCAAATTGAGAGTTCAAGTAATGTTCATAGCACAGAAAATTGAGAGTTCAAGTAGAGTACAATATTCATGATATTGGTACGAAATATTTATCAATCAAATTTCCGTTAAAGTTGGATATACTACAGACCAACTGTTTGGGTTAACATTTATTTCAACCGAGGTCACTCTCTTTAAGAACAAAATGACACAAATACGGTTTTTCACTGACCCTGGCGAATATCTGCTCCCTCATGAACTTGAGCGCCTTGTCGGTGTTGGTTCGTCCCTGGGTGTAACGGATCCTCTGTATTGCCGTAACGATGTGCTGTGTAGCGCCAGGTCCGGTGTAGTCGTTCAGTCCAAAGATCTACAAGATGTAGAGCAAAGTCACCACATGGTATAACAATATAGATCAACAGATTGATAGACGTGACCCTCTTAGAGATCACCACACGCCAGCAAGGAAGAGTGCAGGCGAGAGAACCACCCTGCCTTTAAACCCATGGGGAGGGTCACACGAAGTCCAAACAGGAGTAATCAGTGGCTCCACAAATGGATCTTGATCCAATAACAGTTTTAAAAGAACAGAATGGGAGATCAGAAGAGACTAAGTGCATAAATACACGAGCCTGATTCTAATATTTACTTCGGTCAAGATAGTGGTCATTGTTCTAAAAGGGGAATAAAAGATAGCATTCGTGTTTTAATATGAATTTATCACTAAAGTATAATTCGGTATTGTGCATTTCAGAATAGCCTGATTGTAAGCCTCAGAGATCAAATTGTAGCTCAATCGTCTAGGAGTGTTGACTACGTTTATCCTTGTCATATCAAAATGAAGTACACGATTTTTATAGACAATACAGAAGAACTCCATCATAGACATACAGACAAATTGACAGGTACGCAGACATGATCACTCACCAATCTGACGTCATCAGCAAACGTCATGACGGAGATTCTGGCGCTTCCACCCTCCACGTCCAGACGACTCGAGAGCTCACGGATAAAGTTGAGCACCCTCATGAAGTTGGCCTGGTTAATACTACCGCTACTGTCCAGCATAAATACCAAGTCAATAGGGTTGTTGCACTCTGTTAATAAGTGAAATAACAAATTAATTGAAGCAAAAACATATTTTTCATATAATGGGTAATTTAGGTTGAACAACATTATACAATGTCATGTTAGGGTAGGCATTTCTTCGCATGGCGAATCTTAATGTTCACTATGTTGTTATCAAATTTCTAACATTTACTTGCATTACCTAAGTTTCCATGACGCGGGTGTCTTTGGGTTACAAAAATCAACACCAGCTTTCTCAGTTATGAAACTGCACTGCGTTTCTGTTCGCAACTTGGAAGCACCAGATTGCTCTTTACTTAACAGTGCAATTCTTCCCATTGCCTGATACTCACCTGGAGGTGCCTCCCTGCAGGTCTTCAGCACTAGATCAGTCTCTATTTTACTGAAATCATCGAATCTGTCGATGGGGAAGAAGTGCTCCTCGTCAGGGTCGCGGGCGATTCCCCTTAGTTCCGCTACCAACTCGTCCTTCTCGTTATTATCTTTCACGTTCTGTCCTATTCCTGTTCACGCAAAGAATAGACATAAATTGTTTCTGTAAGTTGAGCGAGAATAATTGATAAAGAGTGACGTTATGGTTCTTCGACAACGTGACATGACAACGCAACAAAAAGTCTCACAGCTCGTCTCCATAAACTTTAACGGCATCCCTTAATGCAACAACATGAATAACTGGACCCGTTAAGAGTAGAGTTATGTTGGTTTATTACCCAATGCTATCAAATCAGCATTAGGCAATAAACCAACATAGTACAGTTATTCATGTTGTTGCGTTAAATAATGAGCGTTAATCTTGTGAAAAGGACCTGTCAGTTTGTCTTTAGTAAGAAATGTCAGTTTTTCATGCCAAGGACTACATAGTCTTATTGAACCAATAGACGGTTTAATTAAACATACCGATAGCGAATGTTCTGATTCCGTTATCCGCTAGTCTCTGGGCCTCGGCCTGCACGAGCTCCTTCTCCAGCGTGGAAGCGCCGTCACTGGCGAGGATCACGATATCACGGACGTTCAGCCTGTCGCCACACTCTGCAATGTCAAATAGTGTATCGATGTTCTGGGAATCTGTGTGTCTGTAGTTTATCAAGATCACAATTTCGAGGCAATTCAGCCTAACGCCACACTGTCCAATACTCAATAAGTGGAACTTGCTTTAACAGGCCAACATGTATGTTTTTTCTTGTAGATAAATGATTAAAGTCATCACTGCTTTGTGAGGCCACCTGGCATAGAGGGCTAATTTACATTGTGAGTAAGGGTGGCACCTAAAGCAGGTTCTAATGTGTTATAATGTGTTTCAATATTGTCTGTGAGTCAGTCAATATAATGCATATTAAGCCCGTCGCAAGGGGCGAGAGTGTCTGTCTGTCTGTCTGTCTATCTGAATATACTACGATGTCACAATTGCACTTGGTTACGTCGAAATACATCTGTGTCGCACTAATCAATAATCATTTTCAATTCCGCTCACTTCAATTCTGTTTTAACATACCTAGCGTAAAGAGTTGTTGTCGTGCTGTCCTCAGAGCTCCTGACGTGTTGGTCGCGGATGATTCCATATATCCGCTGAGCAGGGTCCTCTCCAGGTTCAGCAGCAACGAGGCCTTCTTGTTGTAACTAAAACAAGGGATGATAGTCAGGAGTTGGGTTTTCTGCTGATTCGACACCCAAAATGGAAACGGTAGAGAGGAAATAGAGTGGTATTACAGGTATTAAAATTTTTTGTTAAAACATAAAAATGCACAGAAGTACATAGCGAGAGAGACATGTAATTTTGGTCCATTGAGTGGCAAGTAAGTTGCTGTAAAAATAAGAAATGGTAAACCTACTCTTTGAAACAAATGAGTTTGTTGGTTTGCCCGCCATACGTGGCAATAGCGACGTTTACGCCATCTGACGCTATGAACATGTCAGTGATGACCCTCTGCACGAAGTCGATAACCTTCTGCCAGTCCCTGTATGCCACGGACCCGGATGCATCCAGAAGAAAGGCAATGTCAGCCTCTCCCGCGCACGCTGAAAATAGTATACAAATAAGCATTGCAGAAATGCATGCCAAATGCTTTCTTCTTGGGTGCCTAATGTTGAGACTAGATGGGAATCGTGACTTAGTTGTGACTCCTCTATTCGCAGCTGTTTTACTGGCAGATTCGAGGGGAACGTCACCAAATTCCCCAAAAAATGTCAAATTGAGGGCTGGGGTTGTTCCGAATTGGATTGCAGTTCTGCAGAACAGACAGTTTTGGATTCCCCACTGCACTTCCCGCTGTACTTGAACATTTATGACGCAGGGATGTTAGCAGGTTTTCAAGCAGTTGATTTAGGAAATGGTGTCCCGCAACATGGTACTTCCAATGGACCGTATTTCTTCAATTTTCATTTTAATTGCATTTTGGCAGTCTTTAGTTTTCATACACTTTTGGCAAAAGTTAAAAGGACATTTTCCCAAAAGTGAAATCTTGTGAAATTGTGCACATTTAATTTTTTGCATAAAATAATGACCAGTTTAAAAAAAGTTACTTTTAGAGACAGTTAGACACTGACCTGGGATTTCCTCGCATAGTTTGTTATTGAAGCGATCATCAAGAGTCTGCAATTCGTTCGTGTCTCGCACAAAGAAGGAGTTTCCTTGGGGCTCGTTAAGGTCCGGTATGTCCTGCGCGAAGCTGGCGATGTAGGTTCCGATGACGTTTGTAATACTGGTGGCCTCACTGTTCACCTGATCCATGGATGGCGGCATCATTATGACAGGCGCAACGATCGACGGCATCTTCCCCTTTCGACCTCCTTTACTTTCCGTCAGCATTAGCTCCTCTATGGTAGAGAATGAGTTGGGCACATCGAACGACGGAGCGTTTCTGAACGGAATTTGTTGGACTTTACTGATCAAACTCGCCTTGTCGTATTCCTCGTCAAGGTAGATTTCCGGTAGTCCATTTCCGGCCAGAGACGCTACCCCCACGCGTGTCTTGTTCTGGCTGATGTCCAGCTTGTTGATCTGGCTGGCGATGAAATTTTTGGCGTCCGCGTGTTTCTGCGGAGTAAACAGGCCCGTTGAGTCGAGTAGGAATACAACGTCCGCCTGACCGTCACATCCGGGTGCTACGTACCCTTGCACCACGCGACTCGCTGACCAGCAGCATATAAAGGTCACAAAGGTCATCAACATGTTTCTTGTATCAAAACCCATTGTTGCTCGGGTTTTATCTGAAACGAAAAAATAAAGCAATAAATTTGTGATACATTTCACTTTGTCCATTGTTACTGCAAATATAAGTTCTGAATTCTGGCAAAACTGCTGCCTCTGTTTCGGACTTGGTGGGAACTCAGCCCAAGGACTTTTAAGCTAAAGTGGAGTACACTTGCTCTCTTGCGTTCACATTTACATACACCCAATTGTTCATCACACGCACACATAAACGTTCACCAGACACAATGAATATCCCAATGAAGAAATTATGATTTTTATAAGATTATCCTACAAGTCTCATCACTTAAATATATAAACAATATACCTTTATGTTATAACAACACTTTCGTGATATTTAACAACTTGGGTCTATCTCTCACTGATTTTATATATATATATATATATATATAAGATTCACACAGTGAAAACCATTGCCGCTCATCTGCCACATTCAGACAGTGGAGCTCACCCAGCTGGCTGTGTGTGAAGCAAAAATGGGTGGGGTGGATTGTCAGGATGTGGCAGATGAGCTTTAGGCA
>JBCAUI010055443.1:0-20522 GCA_038406195.1 Haplosyllis anthogorgicola | reverse complement strand
GAGGTGGTGACAGGAAAACTGCATTATTTTGATGTTGGAAAGGCTGAGAGGATGAGGTGTGGGGATGGACCCCCCCTAGGGGGTTGGCCCCCCCCAGGCTGGACCTAAGATCTGAGTGCATACAGGTCATCCTGCAGACCCCTCCCCCAGGATGGACCTCAGATCTGAGTGCATATAGGTCATCCTGCAGACAGACTGCCCCCTCCCCCTCCGTCAGGAACGTGACACTTTCGCTTCTTAAATTTGTTAGTATAATGATAATAGAAATAGGTGTAAACAAATATGATTAAAGGGTTACACGGATGTGTAAATGCTACCTTCACAGCCGTTGCTATGTGACAGGTCTATGACGTGTTCGCCCTTCATGACGCAAGCAGGTAATGACGTCAAACCATTGAAAATGGATGGGATGACGTCATAATCTGCCTGGCGTCCAAAGGGGAGGAGAATTTGATTTCGAAAAGTTGATAAATTTATTGCCAATTTTCACAATTCTTTCAAAGTAAGTAAATAAATAAATAAATAAATAAATAGACAGATAAAGAGACAAGGGTACAAGAGTGACAAGAGACAGAGACAGAGACAGAAAGGGACACACACATCGGTCATGGTAAAGTTTCACGGCCAAGGCAAATATTGACGGAAAATTTGTACAGTTTTGGGACCAAGTTTGTATACTGGTGAATGAAATTGGTGACACATTTAAACAATAGTCTAGTTTTTACGGAATAAACTCATTAGTTTATTCCACAAATTCACCTATTCAATAGATCTTTTTGTCTTGCCCGTGAAACTTTACCATGACTGGATTCTCTGTGTTTGATTCGGAAATTTCATTTAAATACCAAAATATCGGCTCAGTCGCGATCAAGTATAAGCCAAACAAACACGGTAATGGAGAGCAAACATTTCTGAAAAAATTAGATTTCCAACATCCTATTTGAATTCGGGCCTAGATGTAGATCTAGTCTACAGAACCTACCTGTATCGAGTCAAATATAAGATGATTATGACGATGATTTGTGATAATAGATTTAGAAGGGCAAATTGTGCTGCCAGCAGGCACATTATCTCGTGATGACTTTTGACACCTGTCTACATCTTACAACAATCAAATGAAAGACAGTGAGGCTGTTTAATACATCCGAACAGAAAAAGAATCGTTTTTCCGTTTGTTTTCCTAAAAACTCGGTATATCCCATCATGACGTCATTTGTGTTTATCCATGACGTCACAACAAACATGTTTCGGCGGACGTTTCCTTATTTATCACGAGATGGACGTTTTTCCCCCCATAAACATAAGAAAACAACAATCTATTTCATATTATATTAGATCACATTGTTTTATTATAGACTTTTCAATATATGCTACATAAAAACTGATAAAGCTAACCAACAAGCAATGATTACAGTGATTTCTGAAACACCTTGTTTATTCAATGCAAACATAAACCTCGGTAAAAAGATTCAACTGTTCTCCCTAAAGTGAATTTGGTCTTTGATATAAATTACACATAGGTTTTATGTAGACATGTACACGAGATATATTTATATCCCTTGATCTTGGTTACCAGACCAAAGGATGGACATAATATTAAACAATGTACATGTACAACAAACTAACTCAATATATATAAGACATCCATTCATTTTAGAAATCACATGTCAACTTCTGTGTTAAATTATGATACAACTAAGTCTGACACAAGAAAAAAAGAAATCATACGTTTATAAAAGTCAAAGCTGCACTTGCGAATAATCTTCTTTACATTGTTAAGTTCATGCTTTGTTTACAACACAATTGGGATATCTTACGGTATATGAACTCAAAACCCAAGATACATGCCTAACAAAGATTACTCTAGTTACAGTGGTAATACGTGTGCAATTAATGAAAACTTGTAGGGGCCGTTAAAACACCAAGGTCTCAGCATTAGGGGCAGCATGCCTTAACCACTGGATGATCCACGAACCCACTACATATATAGATTAAGAAATAACACATGCCACACAAGAATCCATGTCACGGGGCAATATGACAGAGAGATTCCATCTTATCGAGTGGAGTAACACTTATATAAATACAATACCAAGTAATTGTAGTACTTCTATTATGTACTTTTAAGCGCGGGGCAACGCTTGGCAGATGCACGCATCTGTTTTGAGAGCAACTGTTATGTACTTCATAACTTTAGCAATGGGAATCTACAAGTGAACAAGAGTCCTAGTCCTTGCGTTTATGGATGAAAACCATTATCCTGTTTCAATGGTATCAACCAAATGTGTAATGGTTTTAATTTTAATAAACCGTCTTTTCTCATCGTGTATCATTTAAGAACCATTTTCGCATTGTAAATGCATACAATTCATCGACTTTGGACTACACTGTAGGTTCCTAATAATCATGACCTTTGGGGCTAGGTCTTAATTTTCTCCTGGGAGGGAGTCTTCTTCGTCTTGCAACTTTCCAGCTTTGCAAACTTTTGTCACCATGTCATCTTTAAGGATTCTACATCCAAGTTTCTTCGGCTTTGAGAAGCCTGTCAAAGGAGGCTATGCACACTTAACGTAACCCTTGAGTACCTGTTACATTTATTGTCGAGTACCTCAACTGTAAGGTTATCGCATTTAAAGCTTTTGCAAATTTGCACTATTTAATTCGACATATAGCACGGAGTTGGTTGCATTGTGCGCTCTTGCACGTTAGCAATTGTGTCCCAAATGGGTTTAAGATTCTTCAGGTACAGTGAATAATGCAATTCATGTAGGATGCAGTTTACATAGCACAATATTAATATAATGCAATATCTTCTGTATTTCTTTAAAGAAATGTTTGGGTTACACAAGTCTTCCTCTCTTAATGCATTGTAGCCATTTGCCAAGGTAAGAGTACCATTTAGAAGGTAGCTCCAGTGCCATCAAGGCAGTAGGGGTGCTGTCTCCCGTGGGAGTACAAGCAGGAAGGGTAGTCAATGACTAAACCCCGATTCACGGTGGTGGAACGGCTGATGTTACCACACACCCTGACGCCATCAGATTAAGGATTCCCTTTTGTCCAGATTGTTTTGTTTTTGTTCTTTTGAACTTGCCATCTTGCCAGCATTCATGTCGTGTTCAGATAAGGGAGATTCCCACATACCTGTTTGTAGTAGTTACTTTTTCTTAAATGTTCCAATATTTAAAACTTGCGACCTTTTGTCGTAATGTCAAATGCATTACGTATCATCAGTTTACGTTTAAAATCATAGATCAACATCACATCAAATTTAGCTACCCAAGTGTCACCCATGAGACTGTCGAGAGTACAGTACAGAGCACTATCACAGTGCGATGATAGTCATTATCAAATTAACCATCCAGCCACAAATTTCCCAAGTTTTACATTTTCTGTGCAAGTTTCAAACAAGCAAGCCGATCTTGGTGTGAAATGAAAGCCCATTTATTCCTGTGGAACTTATCGAGACGAAACCTCTGCCAATAAAACAAGTATAAACAATAGCTTCTTTTTCACGCCAAGTTCGCTCTTTACATCAGTTACACAACTTATCAGTCATGTCTAAATTTCACCATTTCTTTCACCGGTCCCCATTCCATGCCCGATTCAACCTTTTTTTTCTCTTTACAACAGTTTGTACACATCTGTACACATCAACAGCTTTTTGCATGCAGTTAGTAATGAGCCCTGACCGGAGGGAGTAATAAAACATTCTCATTTAACTTTTGATAATATATCAATACTTCATGACAGATGTCGATCTATGTAAACTCGTCTATACAATTATCACATAAAAACTTCTTATAAATTAGAAAAAAAAGAACAAAAAAAAAAACTGTACAAACTTACAATTATATACAAAACAAAAATACAGATATTTTTAATCATGACCTGCAAGTAGATATGGACATACTAAATTGCATGTACCGACCTATTCCAAGGCAAGATTACACTTTACCTGTCTGAAAAATGGTATTTTCAAGTGGTTAGTTTTAACTACCATTTTCTCCTTGATCAAGATTAACTATCATAGAGAATTGTGTCTATGAGATCATATAAATGGCAATAAATATCAATTCATTTGTCTTAGCAATGCAAGCAATATATACAAATCATGCACGTGATTTAAAATTTAGTATGGGTATGATTTAACCTATGCAAGATCTTTCAATTCGGGCAAATTTCATAAGCAAATCATCCATACGTTAGTAATTGTTTCTCTGATGTTAGTATCAAATCCGTTTAAGGACCAAAGTGATAAAGAAAAGGTACTTCTGATTAATTAAACGTGCTGACGTCACAGAAATGTGATCACACCTGCAACATCTAGACTTTACTAAGTAGTCAATAAGCAATATCAAACAGCAAGATCAGTATCAATACAAAAGTTTTAGCGGAGCAATAAACTTTAATTTGCAATTCAGACACTTAATTTGTTAAACTCTTGTCATGGTCATGTTAGATTCTGACACAGTCGAGACAAAATATACACTTCAGGAAACTATTTTCTGTAATTAAACTATTGGCACAATTTATACATCTTTTTTGTTCGAATCGCTCATGTGCATTGACAAAGTACCTGTGATAACTATTATGTACACAAATATACAAATACAGAAAATTACAAAGTTTCGAAACTTATAAATTAATGTTGATATTTACAGTTTAGAGTTAACAATTTACTTGTAATAATACGTTTTATTATTGTGGTTCCTAAGGGGCTTCCACTTTGCTTTCCTCAGCGCTTGTGGCTTTTTCTTCAGAGGCTTCTGAAGCACCACTGTCCTTAGCTACACCGTCAGAAGATTCACCCACCTTTTTAGGTGCTGGCTTCTTGTTTGGATTGAGGAAGCTCTGTGCGTGAGCCAACAATTCGGCTCTCTGCTTCGCCTGCTGCGCTCTGAACGCAGCAGATCCCGCTGAGGTTGCACCAGTAGCACTTACAGTGTTACTGCTGAAATTCGGTGAACTACTACTGCTAACAGTTGTTGCGGGAGTTTGCGAAGGTTGAGATTTTTTGGCTTCATATGACGTCTGTTGTCCTTGTTGAATCAGTGGTGGACGCGTCGGTCTTTGTTGCGGGGGCATCATTATGCCGGGCCGCTGTATTGGGTTTTGAAACCGTGTCTGGTTTGCAGGTGGAGCAGTACTAGGTCTAATGCCCATCATCAGCTGTGCTTGAAGCATATTACCTAAAAAGAAGATTTGTATGGAAACCTATTTTCCATTCTGGTGAACAATGATGATAAAAATTACACAACATAAAATATGCTGGTAATGTAGTCATTTCAGACAGCACTTTTCTCCTCAATGTGACTAGGAAGGGGAATCCCATGCTGTTTTAAATCATCACAAATAACTATCTTTAAAGTTTAACGAAACCAATATATATCTTGTCAAGGAAACTTACCGGACGTCTGAACTGGAGGTTGTCCGGTGAAAGGAGGATTCACTTTTGTTGAAAACTGCTGCTGTGAACTGCTTGCTTTCTGCATCGTAGGCTTCACTGGAGGCGGCGGCTGACTAAGATTAGGGGTGGTGAGAATGCCTTGTGGCTGCTGTTGTGTTGCGGGAAGTTGGGTGGATGGGCTACCAGTTGACGGTTGCCCTGGCTGATTGAAGCTCGCAGCGAAGCTATTAAATGGCAACTTGGTGCTCGGGCTCTGTGTTGTGGTGGTGGTCTGGAATCCGCTACCAGTGAAACTGTTGCTTGATGGGAAACTGCTTGTCGACTGGAACGTATTCACTGACGGAAAGGCAGAATTGTTTCCTGTGCCACTCTGTGGCGGTGACTTCAGCTGCAATAGGAAGAATAAAATACGTTGATGAATACCACTTTTATCAACTCTGACTACAGCACTCGTCATGCGGTCATTTCAGAAACGGCTCTTGTCCTCAAACAAAAATAGGAAGGGGAATCCAATGCCAAGAGTCACCACCAATAACCTGTTCGTTTCATTTATGTATCTACTTATTTGAGTATCTTATCTGTCCCTCTTTAAGAATGACCTTGCCTTTGATAAATAAAACAAGTACCTGTGATGCAGTTTGATGTTGCTGTGCAGCAGGTTTGAACGGGGCAGCAGCCTTATTCAGTGTCGATGCACTTCCAAGGCTGACAGTGTGTGCTGGAGCAGAAGGCTGTAGTGACAAGTTAAGTCCCGTCGGAGGTTGAGACCCAAAACCTTGTACCGCATACTGGCTCTGTGCTGTAACCTGTTGCACCACACCCTGAAGTATCGCAATAGAAATGTTACTTTATATGCTAATGGTGCCGCAACATTGTATATACTTCAAGGAACTAAATTTTGTGGAGAATGCATGCCATCAGACTAGGTGGATGGTATAGTGTCAGCATGACCCTAGGGCTACGACAAGGGAAAGCATCATCGACATGAAACTACGTACAACTCCTTTGTAAGTACAATGCTACCTTTGAAGTTGAATCAACCGTAATCTGCTGAACTGTGTCAGCTGTAACATTTAAAATTACATACCAAGTTGGAAGCTGGATTGGTCTGCTGTGCTTGGTAGAAGCCTGTTTGTTGCAGTGGTGTTTGCTGCGAGTAGAACGACGACTGAGGCTGCACTGTCTGAACTCCTTGTACTGACGCCCTGTATCGTAAAGGAAACGATTTAAATAATCTCTCAGGAATTGCAGTTGACAAGATCGCGTTAAATGAGGCGATTTTTTTTTTACCGTTTAACTGTATGTACTTCGAGAAACAAAATTTTACAAAAACGGATGCCATCAGGTATGGTGGATGGTATAGTGTCAGCACAACCCTGAAGCTACGACAATGGAATGCATCATCGGCATCAAACTATAGTACACAAAAATGAAAATGTAAGCACACTCTTACCTTTGAGGTTGAACCAGCTGTGAGCTGATGAGCTGAGAGCTGCTCAGATTTCCGGTTGGTGCAGGTGGAGCCGCTGCAGCTGGAGGAGGCTGGTTTGTATTGACCGACTGACTTGGGTCAAAAGAAACGTACATTCCAGAAGGCTGTAGAGATGGTGGATTGTTTACCAACTGCCCGTATTGAAGTGGTGCCAGAGGGTTGCTCTTACCACTGCTAAGACTGCTACCTGTAACTGTTGTACAAAAAGTGATTAACTGCACGGTTATTTATAATTATGGGTTTCTTTTTTTAAAAAATATAGCCGTTCGTCGTTTCATCTGTGCAAGTCAATGTTGGTGTTGTTAAGTCACCAATACACGTCTACAAGGGAATGTACTTACTGAACTCATTAAACTGACTTGGTGCTGCTGGCGGTTTTATAGCCGTCGATGTGCTTGTTGAAGACACCATGATTGTATTTGGCTGCTGAGTGCTACCATACTGACTACGATACTGGCTTGTTGATCCATAAAGATCGCTTTGTGCAGCTGCTGTAGGTGCAGTCTGTAGGAACAGGCTAGGCTGTGTGTACGTAGTCTGTGCTGGAGCCGCTAGTGGTGCAGCTGATGGAGCCTGAGGCGGCTGCGATAAACCATAAGCACTGTATCCTGAGAATTGCTGAAATGACGATTGCTACAAAATAGCGATTGGTTTAAAACAATTCTTGTTTTTCCTTAAACTGAATTAACTTAATATTCCGCCATCAGGAAAGGGTGATGGGTCAATGTCTGCATTGCCTTTCAGCTAAGAATGTGAATGCATCATTTGGCGGATTGTTCTCGCAAATGTTTATCACAATTGGTTTTTATTACTCACCCTCGTCTCCTGTGCCATAAGTTGAGATCCACCCAATGCTGAAAAGGGGTGATACTGTGACACCTGAGCAATTAGGACAGGCTGCTGTGCTGGTGGACTGGGAATTCCAGTTAGACTTGCAATATTAGCCATCGACGGTGTGGTTGTAGATGTTGTAACCGGCGTCAGACTGATGCTGCCGAGTCCCATTGTTTGCAACGTCAGAGACTGATTTGTTCCAATTGCACTGGACTGAACCATGTTCTGTAGTTGTGGTTTCACCTGTAAATGATAATGAAATGTACTTTTTTTATGCATGATTCACACTGTACTATCAAAATTATTGTAGCAATGTTGGTTTGATGGAAAATTTATCAAACTGCATACCTTACAGACGTTACTCTGCTCACTGACCATGGTCTTCATGTGTCCTGCTGACGTGGTAACCACACTATCCATGTAGGAGGAAAGTCCTGAAGATTGCCCATGAGATAAGGATGACACAACAAAAGGTTCTGCTGTTGCACTCATTTCCTGCTTTCTACTGACGGCCTCTACACTGACAGTAGCCTCCTGACTGGACGGCGGTCCAGACACAACTGGCTGCTGCGTAAGATCAGGTCCTACTGACACTCCGTTGTCCACAGAGCTGCTGAACGAGGGGAAGTGTTGCGAAGTGGACACTGGTTCGGCATCACTCACACTCACAGATGCAGCACTACTCGAAGCCACTGATCCCATGCTATGCTCGAACACAGTTGGCATTATAGGCATCGTCTCCCAAACATTCTTTACTGAAGCTATTTTTAAATTAAGATCTTCAGTAGCTGGTGAGGTCGGTGACTGTAGGGAAGTCACTCTAGAAGTCTGATTAGGCATCGACATAGGCTGACTCATATGTTCGGCAACCTCCTTTGGTTCAGATTTCTCTTCGGTCAACTTTGCAAGTTCAGCATCGAACGTAAAATCCAGCTTTATATCTGAAGAATCCTCGCCTTTAGAAAAGTTGAATCCTTTAAAGCTAGCTGGCAGCTGTATAGGTTCCATACCGGTCACAGCCTTGCTATTTGCAATGACTGCTGCAGAATTATCGCCCTCCATCGCCTTTTCAGTTTTGATTTCAGGTTTCTTCACGACTCGACTACTGTTGTCATCTGCTTTTATTTGTTTTTCTCTGGACGTCTTAGGCTGTCTTTGCGGTTTTGGGACATCAAATTGACCGTCTGCTTTCATAGTTAAAACAGCCATATCCCCTCCGGTTCTGCTGGACTCGTCCATCTTTTCTGCCATGTCTATGAGATCAGTCCCACGCAATTTGTTCTCGGCACTCGGGGAACTACGTGTTGAAGACGAATTGGAGTTCTGAGGCTCACTAATATCAATGCCGCTATCGTGCTGATCTGCCTTGGGGTCAAATTTTACTTGACCATTTGGACCAACATTGGACACGGGCACTGATGCCGGAGTTATGCTGATTGGTTTTTCCCAAGCATTCACAGCTGGTACTGGTGCAGGCGTTGGTATTCCCATCGAATATGGGACAGTCAGTGGTGGTGTAGTGGTACTCGGTTCACTTATTACCGACACTGTAAACAAAATAAAAATTAATTTGTTGGCTATCGTAACGACTCTGATGAAAACGATTTCCACTAATTAAATCGAAGTGTATCCATTCCACCAGTGATGTCAAAAGGTGCCGTTCACCGCCCAAATTGGCGGCAACATTCATTAATTCAGGCGGCGACTTTGAAGCAAACATGCTCAAATTGCACACATTACATTTGATTTTCATCACAAATTATTTTGAAATTATGAGTCGCACAACTTGTTCAAAGATGCATGGGCGGGAACATTTAGAGTCTGGGTGGCACTTTCATTTTATTCTGACACTACTGTCCCACTGTGCTTCAATATATTCTTACGGCTTCCTACAACGATCTCTCACCTTTTTGTGGCTCCGGTACAGTAATAGCGGCAGCTGGTGGCGGTATATTATTTGCAAGCTCGTTGTCCCAGGCTTCTATCTTGGGCATAAATGCTTCTATAGCATCCTTGTGCTGTTGTTTCTCCTTCTCCTTTTCTGCTCTTTGCTTCGCGAGGCGAGGTGGTAGTTTACTCATTCTCTTGGACTCAGAGGATGTTGCACCACGCCCCTTCCCACCCTACAAAGAAAAACAAAAACTTACTTAACAAATTCATGCTTCAAATTTCAATTAAGTAAATGGGTGCATAATACCCTTCATTGGTAAGTGCAGATCTATGAGAAACGTGAATTACTCAAGGCTACTGTTAGCACATTAGGACTTACTCAGCCTTTAACTTACTTAAAAGCAACATCAGGATTACCGAATTTACTTCCATAGAAGAAAATATTACCTTTTTTGTCTTCTCCTTTTTTTCGTCCTGTACTTTCTGCCTGGCAGCTTCTTCCTGGGCTGCCTTTATGGTCTTTTTCTGTTGTTTCTTTGAAGTTACTTCTTGAAAACCCTCGTTATTCTCAAACAAAAATGTTGGGTCATCAATCGACACTTCTGGTTGGTCATCTATGACTACTACACTAGCGTAATTGTTTATATCAATGTTTGCAAGTGCGTCAGTTTTCTTCTCCTTTTCACTCTTCAGCGGTTTGGAGACATCAGACAAATCGGATGACTTTTTTGACGTTTTTGTTCTGAAAATATGGGTAGCACACTTTGAAACTAAATATCTCATTTATATAAAGATATAACATTGAGCAAATGAGTAAGTGCTCAGAGTAAAACTTGCTGATCTCATTTTAAAGCAATCGTAAATGGGATCAAATGTTGCCAGGAACAGTCATAGCACTCGCCCTTTAATTACAACGTAATATCCTTTATCAGAGCTAGAGAACTATGAAACTTCTAGTCAGGTTTTATTTATATCAAGGCTTTGTCAAGGCTACACATATCAGGTGCCAATATTTCAGTTTCAATAGTAATAATTACTAAAGTAATATTTCGACATCCAAAAAAACGGAAGCACTGGGAAGCCATTTAAAGTAAGTAACTGAAACCAATACTTACTTATTAATTGCGTTCTGAACTGCAGTGGGGTCATTCAGAACGATCTCATCCATCCTGTACACTGCACTAGTATTCTCTTTTTTGCTTGAATTGGCTAAAGTTTTGTTGGCCTTCGTTTGGTTACCATTTCTCCCAGTAGTAGGGCCTGCACCATTCATCTTCGCAGTGGGAGACCTCTCTTTACTACCTGCTTTGCCTCCTCGTTCCATAGAATTTCTTGTCTCTGCTGAATTAGCTCGTCTGTTTTGTCTATCACTACTTGGTCTCTGACTAGAAAAACTTTTCTTTGCTTCCTTACGTTCCTTTTCTTTACCACTTTGGTCCTTTAACTCGTTTTTTGAATCACGTCGATCTAGAACATCACTACTCTCTGAAGCAGTTTCCCACTCCTCGTTGCCCATATCCGAGGAGTTTTGTTTCTGCAGCTGAGGCTTCGTTCTGCCTCTGCTGGCAGATTGATTGTTGCCACGTGATCCTCTTCCTCGACCACCTCGGCCTCTCTCACCAAACCCACCCCCTCTTCCACCACGCCCACCACTGGCACTTCGACTAAATCTTGGCGGTGGAGCATTTCTATCAAACCGATAGTCTCGTCTACAATTTTCAATTTATCACATTAGTGTAAGGAACAAACTTATTTGTTTCACTTCCTTGGTGTTAAAATGGCATGGAATTTCCCTGAACTACCGACATTAAAGGGTCAGCATGAGGTTTATAGGCTTATTATGAGCAGTGCATTAAAACGACATTATTTATCAGACTTACAATAACTAATTACACACACACACAAAACTTTTTCTACTTACTCAGATTTTTTAATTTTGTTCTCCTTGCCGTCATATCCTTCAGGTTCTTGTTCCGATTTGTATGCCATTCTGTTCTCCCACACGTTGCTGGCACTACTGGTCTTCGGTGGAGCTGAACCACCGCCTCTACCACTTCCACGCCCCCTGCTGTAACTTCCTCGCCCTCTTCTTGAAGGTTCTCCTCTTGGTGCAAAACCACCCTGTTCTCCATCTCTGTCATGGCGCTGATGTCCACCCTTGTATCGTCCGTCTCCTCTATGATCTTTGGGGTCTCTTCTTTCTCGTTTATCACCTCTTCTGTCACGCCTGTCATCTCTTCTATCATCCCGTCTGTCTCTTCGTTCTTCATGCTTATCCTCTCTTTTTTCGTCTCCTCGTTTTTCCTCTTTTTTCATGTGCTCTCTGAATTCACTTTTCGTTTCAGGAGTAGGGAATGTACCCCGCTCTGCTGATGGTTTATTGTTGTTGGGTAGAACACCCCAGGGATTTTTGACATCTCTGGAAGGTGCTGCGGTGTTCTTTCCTTTGTTACTTGCTGAATCACCACCATCTTTTGGCGCATCTCTAGCCTTGGAACCTTCCCGAGAATCATTTATTTTATCGCTGGAGCTCTCACTTACAGACGCACTGGCCTCGTCGATGGATACATCGCTATCTTCACCCTTCGTTCTCCGTCGAGAATCGACATGGTCGTCATGCCATTCTTCAGCTTCGCTGTGGTCACTTTCGTCCTTTTTCTGACTTCCCCAGGTTGGCTTGCTTCCACGGCCTTCAGAGGAGTAACGGCTAGCCTTTGCATCAAAGCCTCTAAACTCCCCACGGCCTCTTGCCCCTCGACCACGTACTGTACTGTATCCGCTCCTACCTCTACTAGAACGACCCCTGCCTACAAATTCTCTGCTGGCTCCACGTCCTCTTCCTCCTCTTGCACCTTTTTCATCATGTTCTCCTGCACCACCACTACTTCTACCACGTCGAGAGCTAGATCTATCATCATCCTTCATGCGCTTTGTTGGTGGCCTGTCCCGGTCTTTCTTATCGTCCCTGGCATCATCTCTGCGATCTGACTTCCTGTCCTCTCTCCTCTCATTCTTCCTTCTGTTATCATCTCGTTTTCTTTTGTCGTCTTTCCATTGGTCTTTACTTTTCTGTGGTTTTGCTTCTGACCTATCATCTTTAGCTCTCGCCTTGGTGTCCTTTTCCTCGTGTATTGTATCTTCGTGTGGGGCTTTAGAATCTCTTGAAGACCCCCTGGCTTCCTTTTGTAGTTCCTGAAAACAGCACACATTTGCAATTTATTGGTAATTTACCTGATGCAAGGACATAATATTTTTCTTAATAGGAAGTCAACAAATGTGTGATTAAATGGTTTCATATACTCACTTTCAGGTGAGTTTTGTCCACCTTTGGTTCCTCACTCTTCACATGCCCTTCGGCATCTTTTGACGTGTCAGTCTTTCTCTCAGTCGACGAACCACTTGAGTGATTCCTTTTGAGTGAGGTGTAGTTCGAACGTGGAGGCAGATTTTCTTGAACCTGTTGGGCTGAAATCGGTGGTGGGCACGCATGCTGTTGTCCCCATTCATTTCTTCCTCCTACAAACATAAAATCGTTTACGTTCTCACTATTTATGAAAGCATGTGTAAAACCATTTAATCAAAAACGTCTCTTTCCAAACGAATGTGTTCATCCTAGTATAAATTTGACTCTACTCCAAGCTTTGGCTTCAGCATTGGTTTAATGTAGTGACCACCTCAAGTTTAAAACAAAGAAATCAAATTATTATTCAGCTCAAGTCAAAGCTAACACTCGGTGTGGCAAGGCCCATATGGAGAGGAATCAGCGGTTTAAAAACTTACTGAATGGGCCACCTCTGAATCCCTGCGGAGGACCGTAACTATGTGTATGGAAATCCGTGGGTTGATCCCCCCAGCCATCAGTTCCATTATCATCTTTAGCATGCCTGTGCTCCTTGGTTCTTCTGTCACGATGGTCTCTGTCTCGTTTGGATCTTTCTTCAGTGTGGTGCTTCTCATCTGATGGGGGTCTAGGTGGTCTCTCTCTTTCGTTTCTTAAAGTAAAATTGTACACGTAAGATTAAACAAAATTCATTGCAATATTTGAAATTAGTCGCAAAGGTTCCGTTTGACATGATTCAAGTTCAAAAATTTAATTACCTGTCTTCCTTGTCATTTCGGTCTTTCTTAGAATCTCTGGAGTCTCTAGAATCTTTTGAATCACGACGTTCACGTTTATCTTCCTTGAACTTATTCTCTCTTGGTACTTCATCAAATTTGTCTCGTGAAGGTGGCCTCTCTGCATAAGAGTCCCTTTGCTCCCTGTATTCGCGTTCTCTATGATGGTGAATTTCATGGTCTCGTGGACTCTTGTCAGACTCTCGATCCTCGCTTTTCCTCTTTTCATCATAACCATACCTACAATACGAATATCAAATATTTTATTATCCGATCTTGCATAATCGTATTATCATCAAGTCAACATGACACGAACCTTTTAATTTATAACTATCTCATTTGGTAATGTAGTATTAACGTTAGTAAACGTTATCTTGCATGACAATCTAATCTAATGAATTGATACACAAATACCTCTCATCGTGATGTTCATATTCAGAGTAACCTCTTTGGTCAAAGTAAGGATGGCCTGGCACCGGGCCACCTCTTCTCATTTGTTCTTCCCAACCTGTAAAAGCACACAAACCAACATGTATTTTTGTACACTTAATTATGATTGGGATACAATAATGCTGGCAATATCTCATCTATCCCTAAACCAAAACAAACACAGCCAACAAAAGCAGGATTGACATGTTTTGAATTTGGACTGCAGCAGAGGATAAGGGCCTAATGGGTATTACTGTGATGTCGCAAACTAGTAACTAACCATACCTGGCATGGGACCATACGGCATGGGTCTATCTGCCCAAAGCCTCATATCACGATCAAAGGGCATATCAGGAGTCCTGCGTTCACCATCATGACTATCGCTTCCACTATCAGTGCGGCCCCGCCGCATAGGAGGATGCATGGGCATGCCTTTAACAAACCAAATAATTTTACCATTATTTAACTTCTTATGGGCAAAGCTAACAGATAAAAATAATGAAATTGAAGTTTTTACGTTTGCAACTAGTTACTACAGGTAACATCGTCAAATTATTCTCCACTTAATATCTTTTGCACTTTGTTAAAATCTAGTAACAAAACCCCATGCAAATTTTAAACGAAGCAAAAAACTGGCATGCCCACACTAAACTCATGCTGAGGGGCCACCGGCAAAGATAGGAACGCATGGCAATGAGTTAAAATCTGTGAGAGGGTTTGGGCTCAGATCAGCTGGGTTTACAAAACAAACTAGTAAATAAGATTCAAATATAATCTGACACAAAGGTAAGAAACCATTCAAATTTATTAAAATTCAGTCCAGTAATAGCAAGTATTGTCCCAGAGTTTCCAGGTTAATATCGAAAGAAAGGATCATTTACAGCTTGCGAAATCACACTACAACCAAATTATCCTACAAAAAACTTATTTAGTAGAATGAAACTCGAAAACTCTTTAACAAAATCAAATACTATTGATGAGAACACAGGATAGAGAATCAATGTTTCCCTCAAACCAAGTCATACCTGGCATATCCATCGGTCTTCCAGGTCCATATCCTGGTGGAGGCATACCACCCCAAGCTCTGGGATCACCATACCAATGTGGTGGACCATGCCGCATTCCAGGTGAAGTTTGACCTCCAGCATGTGGCATGGGTGGCTGACCCGCCTGTGGGGACACCGGAGGCTGTCCCGCCTGTGCACCACTTTCTGGGACTCCTTGCCCATGCTGTTTCTGGAAACGTGGTGGCATATTTTTGGTGTACTGCCTCGAATACTGTTGTCCCTGAAACGGTCGAAGAAACGCAGTTCACATAAAATGCTAAAGACCTCATTGATTTATCGGTAGAAGACCGTTTTTTTGTGGTTTATGATACCTCAGAGATCTTGGTGATTTGTCTCGTCACAATTTAGTCATGAGTAGCAAATATAATGACATCATTGGTATCTGTTCACTGCAGTTTCGAAATTTGGTACAAGAAAATTTTTGAGAAACCCCTTAATCTAAATTCATTAATTCCAGCTTTGATTTGTACCATTTTTACTGCATGGAAATGAAATGTTTTACATGGAGGAAAAGTAATAGGTGCAAACCTGGGCGTATTTGTCTCCCTTACTGAAACCTTTATCACTGCTTTCACTCCCAGTTCTGCTTCTGTGATGTTCTGCATCTGAGCTTTCACTTTTGTCCTTTTCACTTTCACTTTTTCTCTGCATCAAAATAATTGCAAAGGTCAGTAAAAGGTATCAACTTCTGTTGAAATGTTAACACTTGATGCTTTGATCAGATGTTACAAATTACACTTGTCCCCGGATATATTGATATTTTTGGTGCGGGAAAATAGCATCGATATAAGCGGGATATCGATATAAGCAGAACAATTAACATGAGGGTCTATTAATTTGGTGCGGAAAAAAGGTATCGATATAAGCGGGTTATCGATATAAGCGATATCGATATATCCGGGGAGGAGTGTACTTAAATTTTCCTATTTGGGGCACATGCATCAGGCCTCGTTTTCAATGCAATTTTATGTCCACCAAGTGACGTACAGTATAACCTGTCTTGGGTGGCACTCGACATTTGGATGACCAGAACGTCGTAAAAGGCACCAATGCCGTTCAAGACAGATAAAATAAATATGAATATTAAGTATTCATGTCAGGGAAGACTGCCGTAAGAAAGCAAAATGCCGCTCAAGGCAGATTCCACTGCTACAGGGTTTCACTGTTGTGCGTCAATTGTTCATTTTTATCGGTCACACTGAGTGGGGTTAACTAGAAAAATTGTAACTTTTGTCCGTCCGATCCCTCCGATCCCTTTCCCATAAATTTGTCCGTTTTAGTGGAGACCGACGTTAAGGTCGAGACCTGAATGCATGTAGGACATACGACTGTGCTCTATTTTGAAACGTTTTGACCCATTTTTGAAAATGTGGACGTATCGATTTTTTTGCTGTCAGTATGGAGATTGGCACTGTAAATTATTATTTACTCCTTGTTACAGTGTATCTTTCCATAGACTATACTGAACAAACATTGGATTCACATGTTGCTCCTGGCAGCTCATAGTATTATTCTATACATGTGCTACCAAAAAAGGCATGCCTTAATTGCACCCCCAAATGGTATATTTATTGCATGTTTGCTGCAACTGTGCACAAATGATGTAAATAGGTCAATCTTTAATATGTCTTAACAAGGTGTTCACCACGGCCTGCGAGTAACCTGTGTAAGCTAGTAAATGGTTTTTGCATACTTGATTTTTATGTCGACTATCTTCCAAAACACATTCTGTCAATCTGAATGCTACAAGAGCATTTCCACCCAAAGCTGCCACGTGACCTCGACAAATCGCCATCATCTCGGCAATGAAACTGTGCATGAATCCATTCAGTCCTCCACTCTAAAATACAAAAGTCATGATTTATTTACTGTGAGTAGATTTATTTTAAAACTTCTGTACGATCTCCGAAACAATAGTTGTTTGAAACGAAATAGGTTCTTTAATTTAAAACAAATTTATTTCTTCATCCAATGTATACCAGGTAAAAAAAGACAATTCTGATGAAATAGTGATGAAATTTGAAAGACTTACTTCTCTGACAGATGTAGTTTCTCTAATAATAAAGAAGTTCAGATGTCCAAGATAGTGCTCTATTCTTCCACCTGGTACATAGGGTAGTGGCGTTAATTCAATACCATGTTTTAGTCTTGGTCCACTCTACAATAGGAAACATGTCAATTGTTTGAATAGTTTGGTAACACAATTGTCCGTTCGAATATCTTCTGTTCACTGTAATAGAATACTTACATAGTATCTTATTCTCTTTTCCATCTTCTTTTGTGGTAAAACTGTGGACTTCGTTTGTGCAAGTTTAGCCTGACTAGATGACTTTTCAGCAATAACAGATGATACGGCATCCATGTGAAACATCATCTCCTCGTTGTCCATGCTACTGTTTGCACTCTGCCCACCACCTTGTTTTGCTAACTGGGATGAATCTATTTCAGTCACGCTGTTTAAGAACAACATAGGCTCACCTAGTCCTATACATACTCCTGTGACTGTTACCTTTAAGCAAAAGGAATACATAATTAGAAAATAAAATTCGTGTTTGTACATGGTACATGTACATGTAATGTTATATTTCTTGTATGTATACTAAAATTAGGAATACAGGTATCAAGTATATCTCGAAGTTGCAAACAATAGAACATGCTGAAAGTTTATGTTGAAATTGGTACCTGTATATCATCCTCATCATCTAGTTCTACATCATAATCTACATTACACAGAACACAAGGTGTCATCGCCCTCAACTTGAAGAAGATACTCTGCATTAAAAATAAACAGAAAGTGTTTAGTTTTGTATTGCTGAAGGCAGATTTCCTTTCAGTTAGGGTACAAATAGAACTTTTACTGCATAATAATGCACAGTATGACGATGTTCAGATACTTACTCTTGTTATTGAGTCAAAGATGGTTGATATCACTCTATTGTTTCTTTGTGTTAATGGTCCCCTCCAAACTCGAGTAAACATCTAATAGAAACATCAAGAATTATAAAAGTTTTACTCCTTAAATTCTAGCTTTTACGCTTGAAAAAGAGAAATATTTATGTTCTTTAATCTTCGACTGTGCAACTAATTTACATGCAACACAGAGAATAAAGCAGAAAAATCTTACTTGTAAATTGCAAGCCATATTTGTCACTCCCGGTAGCGTATCCGTTGTAGAGATATCAAAACCCTCAGGTACTGGTGGATCTAGTAATACAGATACAACCTCCACATCCTCTGCGTCGTCCACCTGAAAAATAGTGTTAAGTTACATATACAGTAGAATTCCTCTTGAGAGGGCAGTGAAAACTTGAAAACAAATTGCCTGTAAAACTGGAGTGCCCTTTCAAGGGGATTTTGATATGCCATCTGAAATTATCGGCAGTACCCAAAATCAACTCATAATGGCAGTGCTATCCAAAAGGAACATGCTTTCATGAGACATAAACTTGAATATTATGCAATTATAATTGTATTTCATTTGTTGCCATTTTGCAACATTTCTTGTCATTCTACCATGAATTATTGTTGTGTTTACCTTTTTCAGTAAATATCTTTGAAAAATTATTACTTTTTAGAAACAAATCCACCTCAAATTGTGCCCTTATAACAGGGTACCCTTCATGAAATACCATAAAATACAACAACAACAAAAAAAAAGTGAACGAAAATTGCCCCTATAACTGGAGTGCCCTTTCAAAATCCACCTCAAATTGTACCCTTATAACAGGGTACCCTTAAAATAAACATGAAATACCATAAAATACAACAAAATTGTCTGTATTACTGGAGTGCCCTTTCAAGAGGAGTCCTATTGTACTAATGTATGCTAAGCTTGTAAAAGTACATTTGGACATACGGAAAAAAATTGGGAGATTGTTTTAACTGTTATTAGAATCGTGTTTGTAGTTCTTTCTTTATCCTACAATAAAATTCATTACTATATTTTTGTTTCACAGGATATTGTTTCATGTACCTCCAGAACAAATGTGTCTTTATTTCCAGACGCGAGGTCGGTATCATTTAACTCTTCTTCTTCATCCGTGGACGTTCCTCTGATACGGTCACCAGCCGTGAAGGTCTGCAATGACATAAATATATTATGTAACATGCCTATGTGGTACAGTAGAACCTGCCTTGAGCGACACAGAACTTTTCTGTACAAAAAGTGTCGTAAATGGCAGTGTGTCGCCCAAGACAGGGTCATTTAAACTTCTTTTACCAACATAGTATGCAGTGAAAAGTGTCGTAAAAAGACCTGATGTCGTTCAAGACAGGTGTCGCTCAAGACAGGTTCTACTGCATGTAAAAATAGTAAAAGAATTGAAACACTTCAATGCCCCATTCCCTGTAAATATATTGTGCTTTACCTCTCCAGTTATTTCCAAGTTCAATATGTTATAAGCACAAAAGTAAGTTTACGTGTATGGATTAGGGGTTTGTGTTTCATACAAGTACGCAAATAAGACTGAGAAATGCCACCTAAGTGAAACGCTTGAGTTATTCCTTTAGATGTGTTCTATGGTGAATAGATTTATAAATCTAGTTACACACTTCATTCCAGTAACTTTGATTAAACTTCAATTCATTAAAGTTAAGTACATTGTTCAACAAAGGTCTTGTCGCTAAGCTATACAATGCTTGGAAAATGAAGTTCTTCAGACGTGAATGTAATTTCCATAAATCACTGTCATATTGATCAAGGCAAATAATTTATTCATTTGACCTCAAGAAAAACTCCTTGAATGTGGGTTCCTAGATTGAACGATCGAATTGTATGAAAATAATAACCGGTACTTTGCTCAAACGGAATATTTACAATTCACCTCTTGCTGATCGCTTCAACAAAACTACGAAAGCTTTCCAAATATTCATACACAGAATGATAAAATTGTTGTTCCGTAGGCGGCAGAAAAAGGGGGCAAATTGTGGATTTTTTTCATGGAAATACGTGTAACATTTAATCTGGTGACTTTGTTGCTACAAAATAAAGCGAGTAATTCTCGAGACTTCAAGAAATGTAAAGGTACAAAATGGCTTCTCCCTGGTTCTGCCTCTAGTTCCGCGAACAGATAACGCTGACACCGTAGGTTAGCGTTGAAAATATCTTTTGCTGGAGTCTGTAGATCTTACAAGTAATACTGAAGGTCTCTAGACAGAGACATACACAGGGGCAGATGTTTACCTTTTAGTTATTTAATTGGATTTACAAAATTTAGCTTTGCCAATTAGGGATCTGAAAGGTTTTGGTGTGATATAATAACAATAGTGTTTGATTACTAATTTGTTT
>JBCAUI010055332.1:0-20522 GCA_038406195.1 Haplosyllis anthogorgicola | reverse complement strand
GAGGCAAAAGTGTCACGTTCCAACAGCCAATGAGGTGTCCTCATTGCCAGACATAAATTATGTTAATGACCTGCAATCCCATGATGCCTTGCCAGAGCCATCCTCAGAGCTCATCTGCCACATCCTGACAGTGCAGCTCACCCATTTGCCCCCACACACATAATCTGCCACATTCAGACAGTGCATATATATATATTCTGTCTCTCTTTGTACTCCCATCCAACGGACGGTTTCCATCTAGTCTTGCAAAAAATTATAAAATGCTTCTGAAGAAAAATAGGCAATATCAAGGCTCCAAAGCTTCACGGTCGCACTCAGTTTTATTTAAAGAATGCGACTGTAAAACTTTAAAGTCTTGATATTGAATACATTTCCTTAAAAGCGTTTTATGAAAAATAAATTGGTCATTATTTTTTTTCACTATCGTTACCCTGTTGTTTCGAACTAACGGAATCAAATGTAATGTGTGACAGGATTGTGCAAAAGTTTATTTTACATAAGATACATGTATTCTTCAGAACTCTTGAATCATGAATCAAGTACACAGAAGGTACTTTTGAATCAAGGATTATACAGTTTTATTATTTCAATTCGATACCTCAAATGTAAGTCATAAATACAGATTTGTGTGCTGCTATGTTGCGCATAAGCAAAATGCTTTGAACAATTTAAAGTCAACAGTGTTTAACTCCAGAATTCAAAAAAGTGGATAAATATTGACTCAAAATGATGTTTTGTACATGTAGGTAAAAATGGTGCTTCAGCACAGTGCTTGCAAATTTGAATTTAATTTGATTTATTTTTTATCACATCTATTCATTTGTAATGGATAATTTATAATTTCCTTTGCTATATTAAAATAACAAGAAAAATTATACATTTGATCTATGGTGCGTCAGGTGCTTTATGCAAAATATTTTGAACGTCAACAAAACTAATGTATACTAGTTTTTATTGCAGATCAGCATTAGTTCTAAAAGTTACATCGAGATGTCTATTTGTAATTATGATGGATGCTCTGATGATGCAAACGTGCCCTTTGAGTCCTGTTGTTGAGTCTTATATTGTTAACAAGGTTGATAACTTGTCGTTGTTTTTCACACCTTCCCAATTAGGCCTGCGACCTACATTGTGTATGAAACGCAATCAGCCGCGCACACGCATTGACCTAAAACTGTGTCACCTTTTTATAAACAAACCAATCCACGTCACTTTTCCAATACGATTAAAGTAAAAACGGAAAACAAATCAATAAAAGAAGTTAGAAGCCTGCGCGGTTTACTCACATGAGATATTTTTACTCACATGAGATATTTACAATGGGATCGGACTTCAGCAGGTACTGTGACTTAAATTGTCCAAAATTATCGCTGTTACACTTCACTATGTAAATGTTACGCATTGTATATATCTTTGAGCAGTCAATACCACAGGTCTGTAATTGTTTAGCGTTTATAATTTGTTTTTCATCCGAATTAACGTTTATTTCTATTAAGTTTAAAGTGTTATTTATTGTTCTTTATTTCGCCATGGTCAATACCGTTGTGATGAAATATTGCCGATGTTTGTCACTGAATATGTCAAATGAGATACTTTGAGAGATTAAAAGTTACTACTGCTCTTTTCATGGAATTTTGAAAATTCGAGTGAATTTCAACTCCATATCGGCAAATCTTTCCCCCATTTCCGCCAAAGTGATAGAACGATGCATAGGCATGTTTTTATCACTCGCTTTATAACCAAGTGGGGTAGAATCCAGAAAGCTGTCCGGGAGGAGGGGCAGAAAATAAGGTAAGGACTCATGAAACTTGAAACCACGCAGTCTAAAGAGGGTTAGAGCTCCGAACCTCCTCTCCCTCCACCGGTTCCGCTTCCAAAATCAAAAACAAATTCCTCTTCGGTGTAAGCACGCCGTCCAGCAGTCGGTAAAGATGATGATTTGTATATCGATAACGCTAGGCATTGGTGGATCTGGGGAGAAGTCCATCAGTCCCAATTTGTTTTTAATTTTTATAGCTTTTTGGTGTCAAAACATGAAAATTTGGGTCGTAATTTCAGTTTCTGGTCCCAAAGAGAAATCTGAGATCCACCTCTGAACGGGTTAGTCTTCTTCCGAACCAATCACAGGGGAGTAGCCATGTGCCAAAGAGGCTCCCCCACTTTTCTCCGATGGCCAACATGCAAATAACCCAGGTGACCGAATAGAGCTCAGACGAGAGCTTTGTTAGCTGGGAGCAACAACCACCAAGCGTTACCGACCCAGGTTCCAAGGGTCAGAAACCATATTACTCTGTGCTAGTTGTTCTTACAATCTCCTACATGCATACATGTCAGGAAAATATCTCTACATTGTTGTTCGATTCTTTGCCTTCAGAAGTTGTCATGTACGATGTTTGGCGAAGGAGGACGAGGACTCAGCCACGACGAGCTTCAACAGATCCGGGGCGGATTTAAACTTCTCCAATCACATGAAGGGGGAGAAGCGGGCCGGTGGGAGCTACAGGTCCTACGTCTCACATAAAGACCTGGAACCGAATCACTCGGCGAAAACCAAGAAGAAACCAGCTGATCGGGTTTTTATCAGTTGACTCTTTAAATTAGATTTTTATTGGGTTGCTCCAGTTTCTTGTTTTAAATTCGGTATTCAACAATAGGGAGTAACTGGTTGCCCGTTACACACATATGTACTGTCAATGCTCGCATTGATGGAAAGCTTGTGAAAAATCAAAAGTAACTTTTGTGATCAAAGCGTACATGCGAGCAAGCATGCCAGCAACAGATCTACCCCAGCTTTAAAACACTTGAGCAAAGTCACTCAAAAACCAAGAAGGTGCCAGTGAACCCAAAAATGGACGTCGATCCACAAAATCAACGAAAAACCTTGTTTTTATACAAAAGTCTGCACGTCAACAGCCTTCTCCGAGATCAGTGTTCAAACATTTTTTTCTTTTATCTCCCTATTACCACCGGTTCTCCTTTTCGGACTAAGAATTATTGAAGGACGTCAACGATGATATGACACCTCCATATGTCAGTTGGTACTAGGTTTCTTTTAATCACGGAAACCAGAAATTATGCAAAGTACTTCGGCTACTGACATTTATCTCCCTGTTAACTTGGTTATTTGTAGATCCCTGACATCGCTCTGATAACGCCATGTGGAACACTTCACGCTCTGCTGCGAGAAGAGAACGAGAGCTACCACGAGATGAGCGTGGACACGCCCACAGTGCCCCCTAGTGACCTGTCACTCATACAGTACATACAAGCACATGTGCAGTGGTACAACAGCGTGGCTGTGGTTAGTCTACTTTCAGTGTGTTGATAATGCATGTTCAATAAATACAACAAATAAATAAGCTAAGAATTCACAAAACATAATTTTTATAGGAACAACAAAAAATTATTCCTGTCTCCGAATAAAAATTTGGAGTCGTTCCTTCAGGCAAGAAAACAGAAATTTGCTTGTAGAATTCTAGTTTCAAGTCCTTTGTAGAGTAAAATGGTCCCAGAATAGCTTATCATATTTTAGGCTTAAAGACAATGATATGATGAATTAAAAACATGCATCAAAGAACTAGGAATTAGTAACCTCTGTTTTTATTGTGATGTTATTCTTACTTTTAGATCGATGGAATGACAGGGAAATCCTACAGATTTGATGAAGTAGACAAAACAACAAGAAAAGTGGCGAGTGGACTGGCCAAGCTGGGCGTGAAGAAAGGAGACAAAGTAGTTCTACTGTGTAGTAATACACCAGAATGGGCGATTTGCTTCCTCGCAGGAATCGCACTCGGTGCTGTGGTCTGCCCGTTTGATCCTGCGTCAGCAACAGGTAAGATGCGTGCGTGTGTGTATGCGTGTGAAAGGGAAGGGAAAGGTATTTTGGTGGGTGGGTGTTTTGATCAATGGTGAAAAAAAAGGAAAAAATGCCAATAATTGTCAAATTTTTACATCTTACACAAAATCAAGTGACCCAGAAGGTTTACCAAGGATTACTGCAAGACACTCCTAACTTGCTTGTTTTACACCCCAGGGTATATTCGCAGTGATAGAGAAACTTAGCCTTGATTTGCCAAAAAAAAAGAAAAAAAGAAATAGTCTAGACATTCTTGGAAGTAGAGCTTAAAATCGGTTAAAGATTAACTGACTAATTGGGTTAAAATGTTTCTTGCTTGGGGTTAACAATAGTTTGACCAAATAAGAGGCTATCAGCAAGTTTCCAAGAATTTAATGAAAATGATGAATCCAGAGATGTGATGACAATCTGTGTTGTTGTTTTATATTCCCTGTGTCATATATTATCTGCTCCTTACCTCTAAGGTTTGGCAGTGATAAATTATTTAAAGTGATTAGCCCAATTAATCAGTTATAGAGATTTCAGTAACGGGTTAAAGTTTATTCCTCAGTTCTAAGTCCTATCTAGTAGATTACAGTTTCAACATGTAAGAAATTAAACTCCATGAAATACTTGTGTTAGATGAGATCGTGGACCGTCTGAGAGAGCTGCGTCCGTCTATCGTTCTGGTGACTCCCGCACACCTGGATGTGGTGACGCTCTGCTGTGGACGGGACCCGAGGGTCCGGGTAAGAATGTCTCCGTTAATTCCTGAAAAAATGAAAATGGATATCAAATGGATAACGTCCTGCAAGAACAACTGACGGCTGTGTTCTCGGGCCCTCTGAGCCCAGGAGTGCAATGCTTGGCAGGTCTTATCTCTGCTATCCCTAGCTCCGGTCTAGTTCCGGTGCTGGCTGCGACAGCTCCTCACAGGGTGAACGGAACAGCCCTGTTGACACACGTGGTTCCGTATAATTCTTGCAGTCCGAAGGAATATTGCAGTCTGTCCCAAAGAAGTTTAACATTTATGAAAACATTCTGCCGGACCAAAACAATATTGCAGATGGCAGGCTGGCTCAACAGAGATACAAATCTGCAACATAGTCATTCCAAATTCAAAATATGGTTGCCGATGGCATCAAAATATTTTGAAACAATCTCAGAATCTCTAATCTCTATTATTATCATCAAAACTTTTAAAACAATTAGACTAAATAAATGTGTAACGTCACATTTTACCTGTTTTACAGATAATTTCCATGTGCAGCAGTAAGAAGTGGATTTCCTACGCTGATCTGGTGCAGGACGACGGCTCGTGTCTACCCAACGACCTTGACATTGATCCTCGACGTGACGCATGCGTCATACTGTACTCTGCTGACGTCACAGATACACAGCGTCCCGTCTATCTGACGCACTACAACATCGTGATGAACCTTGTACAGATCAGGTATTTGTAATTTCTGTCTTCGTGGTTTTTTTTCTATATTTTTAGCAAAGAAGACAGAGGGGTTGACGGTCTTGAATGTCAATACATATTCTTTTCATGAGGCTTTAGACCTTTTAACAAGATATCGTTCCTGACGTCTCGAAGAGAGCTTCCCCGATATAAACAAAATGTTAACTATGTTTAACAAATGTTACCTATGTTTAACAATGTCAACTAGAGCTAACAGTGTTACCTATGTATAATAATGTTAACTTGGACTAACAAATGTTAACTAGGTTTAACTGTGTTAACTTATTCATATAAATGTTAAATTTATATGTCTAAGAGGTGTTAACTGTGTCTAACAAATGTTTACACTGTTTAACAAGTGTCAACTGTGTTTAATAAAATGTTAGCCTGGTGATACAAGTGGGGCCCTAATGTTAGTCCTTTCTATTAAAGTCAATTCATACATGAAACCAGTTCCATTCATTAGAACAATTAGTGAAAATAGCAGTCTTTTTTGACGTCGTTCAGTTAGTTTACCCTATCGGGGAAGCAATAATACCACGGTTGCTTGTAACTTGTAAATATCGGTTCTCATAAAAATAATCTAATTTCCATCACAATATCACTGATTACAAAATTTGAATTGAACAGCAATCTTCCCTGGCACACACAATGTTCCTGATTCTCTTTCAGAGAACGGCCCGAGTTGATCTGGCAGAACGGAGTGGACGTTGTTCTCGGTGTTGTACCGTTCAGTCATCCCTTTGGTCTTGTTGGTGTACTGTGTTCATCGCTGCTCAGGGGATGCACGCTCGTCACCGCTCCTCACTGGGAACTCAGAAGAATACTCAAAATATCCCAGCAATACAAGGTATTATTGTGCTTCACTCCTCTGTGCAACGATTTCTTGCATAATGCATTCAATGCTTGTTCTTTTTCATCCATTATGTTGTGTTACACTTAAGTCCCAATTGTGTGTATGAAAACCATGTCAGTATTTTAGTTTTTGAAGTTTATTACTACCGTCATTTTATGCAAACTGTAGAATTTCATAGAATATAGTGACTTTCAACTTCCCAAAGCCAGAGCATAATGTCCGAATTGAATGGAAAACTTGCACCCCTCTAATCGCTAGATGATGTGTGACCTCGCAGGGCTGAGAGATTCTTTGTTACATTTTGTTAGAATCAATTTTACGCCTCAGTTTGAGAAACCCTGATCTTCGACGATTGTTGGTCAAATTATATAAATGAGACATCAAATTATCAGTTAATTGGCTCATTTTCATAAACTTAACGCCCACCCTTTAACGCAACAACGTAATGCTGTTATGTAATTAATTTTGTATGTTGGTTTATTGCAGAACGCTGGTCTGGTAGTGTTATGTAATAAACCAACATAATGCTACATTTTTTGTGTTATGGATGTGCATTAAGTTTATGAAAATGTGCTGATGGTAGCGTTAGGTAATAAACCACTCTTAATCCGTTAAAGAATGAGCGTTAAGTTTATGAAAACGCGCTGAATGTTGAAGTATAAAATTATCAGGGGACAGATTTATTTCTAGTCACTGTCCAGCGTCTTTATTCAGAACATGGATCGAATTTAAGTCATTTGCTTAGGGGGATTTCACACCAAGGCTTCAACATCAAATTCAACGTTATCGTAATTTCTGTGATTCCAGGTTACGGTTCTGCCCGTGCTGCCGCGCTGGATGGACACCCTGGCGACACACCCGCTCACTAAGAAGTCTGAGGGAGAACTGTCGGTGGACGTGGTGGTGTACGCCGCGGGGCACTTCCCTGTAGCGAGACACGCTCAACAACTCTCCAAGCTGGGCATCAAATCACTCGTGTCAGGTAGGTTCGTTGTCCTTTTAAGACCGCGTGTATGGTCACACATACAGAAATACTGCCATCTTTGAGCCTGTACAGCGAGCTGTTTTCATCGAAAGCGGAAATTGCAGTGCGTGATATTGCCACACAGGTGCAGCAGTCCAACTGTTTAAACCATCCACGATTACTTCCGGATCAACTTGGCTCAATGCCATAATTAAATGGTTGGCCTTTTCTCAACTGGTACGATACACTCTCCCAAAATGTGCCCTGACCCACCATCAGGTGACAAGAGATAAAATGAAATTAATTACACAGAAAGAACCTTCTCTAAAACCCACGACCCCAGGGAAGACCGTTTAGTTAACTAGTTGAATGGTTACCCATTGGAAGGGTGTTTTTTCATTAATTCTCACCAGTGGTGAATGTAAGTAGTAAGGTAAAGAAAGTAATCAGGCATCAAACAAGATATACGTAATATGTTACATGAAACATTTCTCTAGATATGGACTTTTGAACACATAAATAAGATGGACCCACTCAATATCGGTGAAATTATTCAAAATTTATTCTCAATTAGTGCCTTTTGGTCTTGATATACAACTATTTATAGAGATTTTGTCCCCATGGAAATCTGTAACGCCTAGTGTCACGCATGCACAAATCATTTGATCACCACATGGTTGTGATAAGTTGACAGTGTCACACCACATGATAGCGACAACAACAGTAGAACCTGCTTTGAGGTGCCATCCTTACTCGCAAAGTAAATTGGCCGTAAATGGCAGGTGGCCTTACAAAGCAGTGCTGTATTTAATGAGTTATCTATGAGAAAGAAGCAAGAAACAAAGCCAGATACTGGCCGTAAATGCCATGCGGCTGCTCAAAGCGGTGGCTTGTTAAAGCAGGTTCTACTGAAGTTGACAACGTGTAATAAACACGATCATCCCATCGTTTCAGTATACGGACTGACGGAAGCCACGGCGGTAGCGGCAGTCGCCTCCGCTGTGGACACGACGTGGATTCCCGCGGGAGGCTCCTTGCTGAAGGACACCAAGTGTAAGGTACGAGCCACATCTGAACATAACACAAAGAACGTTCAAAAATTGGATTGGCGACCTGAGAATTGAAGAGCAGTTTCAAGAATGCTCGAGATTTCTTCACTTGTTCAGTTTTTTCGACAAGAAATGATTTTTGGTGGAACGCATTGTATGTACCTCCATTTGAAAGATTGGTTACGTCATTTGATAAAATGGTATCTTTTAAGTAAAAATGTACATTATTTTTTCAAATACCACTACCAGAAAGAGGCTCGGATTAAAATTACTCGTTAAGTCTGAAAAATATCTAAATGGCAAACACTACAAGTCCCCTTAATGTTTTATAGAATTTAAAATTAAATTAATTTCAAAAGCGAACGAAAAGAAGATACTTTTTATGCCAGAATTTTTATCCAGGTACATTTAGATACGAATGGACATGATTTGTAGTTCAAATTGTTACAATGTTTTCACTGTCACAAATTCCAAAGTTGGTAGACGTGCCTGGAATGAAGAGGACGTCGGGCCAGAAGAGTTTGGGTGAAGTGCTGCTGACCGGGCCGCAAGTAGTGGATGTTCGGTACAACAATAACAGCGGTACGGAGGGTCTGGATGAGGACGGATGGCTGCACACCGGTATGTAACCCATTATCTTTTGTATTTGCGGATCTATGGGGCGCAGAAGACGAGCACCCCCACCCCTACGGCCGAATATTTTTCCTTTTCATGCCATTTTTTCCGAATTTTGGGCAAAAATCGGGAGGAAATAGAGTTGCCCTACGACGTTCTGGGCGCCCCCACATACCGGGAAATCCTGGATCCGCAAGTGATCAATAACCCTACTGAGCTCAATAAATAAAAGCGTGTAGAAAAAGAAAGCAGTCACTGAATTTAATTTGGACAGAAAAACAAGATGGTCGGGGTAAACTAAAGTGATGTGAAATCGCTGGCGAGTACTAAGAAACACACGCGGAAAGGTGTTTGTGATTTTCTCGTGAACACTTCCAAAGAAAATTTGTATGTAAAATATGTTAATTGTCTCCACTTTGTGAGAGAATTGTTATATTCTCCATTGACACTAATGTTAAAGTTTTGGTCATATGTTATCACTTTGAAACTCCCAAATCTCAGCATGTAGAAGGAATTTTGCAATGAAATAAAGTTCAGCTGGAACATAGATAGTCCCAGATCCAGTTAAACTATTTTTTAATTTTTCCATTGAGTTTACATTAGCCATTAACATGCCTGTTTCATAGGTTATAATTGGAATTTTAAAATAAAAATTAGGAACTGTTGAGGATACAGTTAAACTATATGTCATGGCAAAATTCATTCTACATGCTGAGATTTATGCGTTTCAAAGTGATAAAATATGACCAAAACCATTCAATGGAGAATATAACAAATCTCTCACAAAGTGGAAACAATCGCCTCACACGAGCTGTTCTCTCACATGAGCTCTCAGGGCCTGTTTAAACGATGATGATAACCTCTCTACCAAAAACTCTATTTCATCAAAAACAGAACTCCGCAATAAGAGAAAAAATTGTTTTACAAAAAAAGCAAATGATTAATTTATCTTTACCTGGGGCTTTTCGAGAAGTAATCTTGATTTGTTATCTCAGGTGATGTGGGTGAAATGTTACCAGATGGGACCATCAAAATCCTGGGACACAAGGAAGACTTCCTGGCCATGTCTAAACAAAGGGTATGTACCAATTAAGTCATAACTCATAATTGTGTACGACGTTAATAAAGTTCTTTGATGTACTTAATCATCCCTTATTTGAAGATCTGTTAGCGAGCATTGCTTCAAGATCAAACCGATGCTCTCCTGGACAAATGCAATTATTAATTAGTAGCATGCCGTGATTACCTTGTTTACCTACCTACTTCGCATATTCACGGAAATAACTTTTGCTGGGTAAGTTGTACAGTCTACTTGCAGTAAAGCGCAATCATTTAATGTTGATATGTAGATTTTAATATTTGCTGCGGGATTAGTCTTGGCCTCATGGGTTAGCAGCGTATTGGCGGATTCAAGTAGGGTGATGCACCCAAAATCCCCCTCCCCTTTACGGCCAAAATTTTCTTCAGTTTCATAGTTTTTGGTGATCTTCACTCAAAATGTAAGGGACAGAAACCTGCAAACGGCCATTTCCAACAGACCCTTCCCCCCGACCTGCTATTGGACACTGTCCTTTAAAAGGACTAGTGAAACCCACTGGGAACACAGCGGGAAACCCCCAACCCTCTGTTACGTCACGCTACATTACATTCCGTTACGCTGCATTGCGTCACATCACGTCACCATCTACGTCATAGGTTTGTGTGTAGACTTACCCCGATGGCTGAGCTTTATTAAAGAGATGCATTCTGATCATTACCAATGATAACTTTAAAAATACATTCACTCTGTCTATTTATTGAACTCTGCAGCTTCCACCAAGTGAGATGGAGAACATAGTACTACGTCATCACGCTGTTTGTGACGTCACGGTTGCCATGGCACCGCTATCTGCGTCATATCGAGCTCAAGTTGTGCTGAATCGAGGCTGTTTTGATGTCTCCTCCAATCAGATCAGAGACTTTGTAAACGGTAAGAGTTTCACAACAGCGTGTTTTACTGAGTCACGGCCTCACCAGACCAAGATGTAAATTTGGTACGAGTCCTATGTGGGAGGACAAGATTGTGGGCAACCCTTTAGATCTAATTGATGTTTAGCTGCCACCCATTCCTGTCACTAAGAGGTGATGGTTTGCTTGAGGGACAGACGACACCAAGATTGGGTGAGTTCTCAGATGAGTTCCTGGCTGGGAAGTTAAAAAGTTATTAACCGCAATTTATGTCTGAACTGACGATATCTGCGGCATGCCGAGAATTCATGGATCCATGGATCTCAACTGGTGCAACATGAAAGATAGGCACTGTTTCTTTTCTTTTTTTTAATTTGACAACCACCAATTTGACAGCCACATTTGTTACTTTGAAAGATCGTCATTCAAAAGTTTAACCTACACACATAATTTTTGTTTGCATCAATGTGTACGGTATTCTGTTTTTGTTTTTGTTTGGACAACGCCAAATGAGCTCAGGTCCGTCTACGTTTGCTCTTTAGTTACATTTAAAAGCGAATCAGAGTCGTCTTGTAGCTGTGACCCTTTCCCTTTTGGTAACATGCCGCTTGAGTTTATTTTCAATTGATATGTGCATGTTTATAGATCTTTTCATCCAGTCAGCAGTAGCAGACAAATCCAGAGATACATGTGGATTTTCACGTTTCGTGTCCCTCGAGTATGTCGTGCACAATCAGGAGTCCGTTCTGTGGCGGAAAAGGATAATTGTTCACACTCAAGGTGTGGAATCGGCTTAGGATTTATTCCCATTTAAAATTTTCAACACATTTTTACCTTGAAAATGAGTAACTTCTTTAAGCCATACACGAACCGGATACATGTGAACATTCGGGATCCAGTTAAAAGATGAACTGACCTTCAAGGTCAAAAGGTGTCCCAAATCTCTGATAAATAAAGGCTGGAACTAGCTATTCCCTATCTTTTGCAATGGCTGTATGATTTTGTATTCCTGGGAAAAAATCATAAAAAGGGGCGGGAGATAAATCCCAAGTCAATTCCTCCAACTGATACTACCTAACTTCTTTGGCTTTGGCATAATTGCCAAAGAGCCAAAAGAATCATGAATTGTTCGTGGTCCGTCACTGTGACTGTTTTAGCACAGTTACCCTGAACACACCATTGATCGTAAAAACTTCATATCTTACACACTTATGCACCTATCTCAAAACCTAGCAAAAATTATATTGCTGTGACCTTTATTCCCAAATTGGCAGCCATATTTGTACTTATTTTTTGAACCAAACACACAGTTGATGATTCAGACTTTATAGTTGGTAAAATTGTACATCTGCATTTTTTCTATTTATTTCCTATAAAATTATATGGATGTCACCTATATTCTTTTAGTTTAGCAGCCATTTTTTGTGTTTTTTTCCTAGATCACATATTGGAGATTTGATCTAAGACACTACACTCTATTTGTATCCATATGATATTGTGATATTGCATGTTACTTTAAAAACAGTTACTATTTAGGACATTTCGGTAAATATATTTTTCATTTACAATCAGTTCGTTTTTATCAAATATTATAATTATAATGCATCTCTTCAATGTAAGGGAACCTAGCGATTTATTCTTGCTCTTTGCGCTTGAAAAAGCTTTTAATCCGGCGCTTTTATTCCTCAATGGCCCCAAGAAAACATCAAAGAATATTGTCTGAAATCCTAGCTGCCATTTGCTCTTTTATGCATTAGCTTTTCCGCCATCTTTGAAACGTAATTGCGGTTTTCAAAATATATACTCTTATTAAATTCATCCAGGTTCTCAAATTTTCTCTCAATGTATTATTACCTATTGTCTTTTCATTGTGTGAAACGTATTTTTGACTTCATGAGGGAGAAATATGACAATGTGCTGTTTGCACATATTTTAACACATCACCCCTGCCTCAGCAAGCGTTGTCCTACTCATTTTCATAACCATAAACGCTTGTCAGTATAAGTTTATCTGACGTTTATGTGGTTGTTAATTGGTTTTTACATCAGCCACATAGTTAAGAAAATGCTAAGCTGGTGTAAACGGCTTATCTAGACTAACCGGCTTTTCTCCGCAGGTTGTGTTTCTCCCAGGAACCGGCTGGAGGATGTGGAACTCGTGCGCGCTATCTCACGGTCAGCCAAGGGAAAAGTGCTCCGTCCTAACCTCAACCTGGACGACTAGATCTACACGCACACACGCACGCGCACGCATGCGCATGCACGCTCACTCACCTTTTCCATCCAATCGACACTGGTATTAAGCTATTTATACGTTAACGCTGCTTAATAAGCAGTTCCACTTTAGTGTTTAATGTAAATTTATACCTTATTGAAGCATTTTTGTAAACGCTACATAAAAGCTTGGTAGACGTAAGCGTATCATTTACACGTGACTGTTATGGTATATATGTATCCACAGTTAGAAATGAAATATGCATGTGATAAATTGTTTTTACGAACAAAAATATATATGTATGAAAAGGGGAACAATCCTATTTCACATACTTTAAATCTTAGATCATAAGGAATACCATTACTAGTTTCATAGCATGTGTAAATGTCTAAAAAAAGGAAAATGAATAAAAAATCAAAGATGAAGAAACGCACTATATTTAAAATTCAAGAGGCTAAAATAAACTTGAATGGTCTTTCTAAAAAGAGTATTAAACCTATTAAAATTCCCTTGGCATGTAAAGATATGATATATTTAGACGAGGCTTCTGTGTGTGAAATATCATCCGATTAAAATAAATACGGTACAAAAATAACTGACATTCTGTCATTCGTGGATGACGTTATCTTCAATTAATTTTTCATTTTACTTGGTGCAAGACGCAAAAATATCTCATGTTTGTAAATTTATATTCCACAAAGTTGCGGGGTTTTCCGCAGAAAATAAATATGTTGCGACTAGGACTGTAGTCTGAAGACCAGCCAAATTCTACCAAATTTAGGTCTGGAAACTAGCCATGTTTAATCCCTTTTAATCATTTGATTTGTCCAATATACTTAAACATAAGAATTGACTAGACTGGGGACAGGGTAAAAGGCACATGGTATTTCTTGTTTACAGTCCACTGTATGGACTGGAATGCTGTGAATACTTGGTGGACGGGACTGGACCTTCTTTTGTTGAAAGATGTCGCTCGCTGGTCTGTCGGGGATGGTGTTTTGTGCAGAAAATTGTGACATAAACTCCGAAATACGCTGAAAGAAAATTTTGGGGGAAATAATAGGAAACTTCTGGAAACAGAAATACAAAAACGTAATTGGTGGATTCCTTTTGCAGCAAAATTCATGATCTGCCAAGAATATTCTTCACAAAAAATGGTTGTAAATATAAGTATTTGTTTTCTAGAAAGCAAAAGCAAGACGTAAATTGATAAAGTCTAGACAAGAACTAGAAATAATGATGCCCACGGAGGGACTTGGAATTCTGTGTAAATATATCAATATATTCCCAATTCAGCCCTGATAGAGTATTTTCCTTCTGTCTGTAAGACTATTACATTTATTGTGATTCGCGGCAGAATGAGCCGTCAGATGGAAGATGGAAATCTTTCAACGTTATTACGGAGCATAACAGTTGTGTAGCAGATCTCAATTTTTCCACCCGACGACAAGGGACGATAAGTAACAATATGCCGAGATTGAACATTGCCTATTTCCATCACACAAAATTTTCTTTATGTGAGAGCATTGGTTTTGATATTTTATTATTTGTATGGTAGTATACATTTTTAGATGTATGCAGATATCAAAATATCTCAGCATGAAATCCACAGTACTCAAAAACAGTTATCTGCCCAGTGCTTTAAAGCCTTTTCCGAAACTTATCGTCCCTTATTGTCGGGTGGAAAACAGAAAAATTGAGATCTGCTACACATCTATTAGTCACGTCAGCGTTAGAGCTCGAACAAAGGACTGGACAATACCATCGATGGTCGAACCATCGATCTAAATCGATTTAACGACACCTCTAACTACTGAGAAAAGTTAATTAAAACGTATAACTGAGAGGAACCACACAAGAGATACAGTTGTGCTACATTTCCCCACACTCTAGACACGTAATAACAGATAAAATACGAATAGATTGGGCACTCTTCTTTTACCCTATGTATGCAGTCTTTGCCCTGCCACCTGGTGATGGACATGGAATACTAGCCCAGCTTGGTGGTGGATACAGTTTCACTTGCCAACTTTCATCTGATATATGTCCTATTAATTTTGGTCAAAATTTTGTCATGTAAGGAAGTTATATCTTACTATAATTAAGAAGCCTTATCAATATGATTTTACTAAATTTTGACATAAAATCTGAACAAAGGAGGGAAGATTATTTTCCCTGTGTCAAGTGAATGCAAAAGCATGTGAAAGCTGGCATGTCAGCAGCATAACATACAGGTGTGTGAGTGACCAATCTGTTTGTACATAACCTGTGACTTAATGCTATTTCAGGCTATCCAGGGGCTGATCCAGGATTTCCTGTTGGGGGTGCGCCCGGCCCATTGGGGGGCGCTGACCCCTATTTTTGCCCAAAATTTAGTGAAAAGTGCATGAAAACGAAGAAAATTTGGGCCATTGGGGGGGGTCACACGCTGGCGGCGCCCCCTGGATCCACCAATGCTATCAAATCGATCCATCAGACAATTTTTAATGTGGAGTATGCCATTCAATTCTTTTGATGATACATGAATATGAAACAGTCGAAATGGTGAAATTTAAAATGGCACAATAATTGTTCACATTTCATTTTTATGTACATTTTTGGCTAAAACTTGATGAAAACCTGTACATTTTCACCAAATTTTGCAACCATGTAATCAAAAAGTCATTTCCATGTATGGAATTTAACAATTGGTATAAGTAGTGAAGAAAATTTCAAAAAAAACCTCCATTGGCCTTTCTAATGTTTTGTGACATTCAGTTTGTCGCTCAAAGGGCAACATCCTGCTTCATTCATCCGTTTGCCTAGACTCGTGCCTTCAAAGCTTTGATATAACTGTGTCTCCATGCTTCATGTGAACCTCCACATCTGTCAGCTTTTTCTTCACAAAAACCGATTGTTTGTTGACTGTTAACAATAGGTGTTAAAGAAACATGAGAAGCTGGCAATTGAAAATCCGCCTGGATCACCAACTGCGTCGATTTTTTTTCTAAATTTTGCACAGAAATCTTTAATGAAATCTTTTACAGCTTGACAGCTAAGAAAACATGTTAGTTTGAAACCTGCATTGCACTGATGTAGCACGGTTGTTTTCTTAGTTGTCAAGCTGTAAAAGATTTGCAAATTTCAATTGTAAAATAAAATCTGTTTCGGTAGCTTGCAATTCTGTTAACACATTTACAGATACGACAACGCAAGTTCAGTTGAAAAAAATTATTTTCCAGTCGTATTCTGTGCTACAACTGCCACAGTTGTTTGAAGTTTTCAATCGTGTAAAAATGTACAATTCAAGATTATAATTTCCCGTAATTTTTTACAATGCATTATTGAATTTGCGTTTTTGCTAACTATGTTCTAAAGATGAGATAAAAAAAAAAACATTATCGCTGGTTTCACTGGTTTTGAAAGTTATGTAAAAGAATGAGAAAAAAAGTTTTAAAAACATCTCTTTTTTGTTCATCAATTGAGGTATTAAATTTCACACTCGACGTGGAAATGTCCATTAAAGACGACAACCCTACAAGTACCCTTGTAATTTAATACGTAAGTGGTTGTAACTGCGTGCAAACCAATTGTCATAGCAACGGTATCTACGTTAAAACGTCATAATATGACGTATGACGTACAGCATTGTTGTAACAAATGTTACCCTGTCCTTCCTAAAATGAGTTTATTGAAATATTGTTATGTAAACAGCGATTAAGGTGCCGATTAAAGACTGACAATTTTCTTAATAAATATTCGTCCACTCCTGGCATTTCAACTTCCCAGACTACACATCTCAGTGAAGGTTTTTCCAAATTAAAATTCCTTAACTAATTTTCCTAATTCACCTAATTTGCCAAATTCCCAAGACAGATTAATTGATGTATAATATGTCTATCCACTGTTCTTCAATTGTAATTAGAATACAGACCAAAAATGGTATTACCCTTATTTCTGTAAGTGCACCGATTATGGTTAAGTAAACTGATATCAGTATACTGCACCTATCAAAATTGGTATCACTGGCATAACATAAATGGTAGACATACCAAAAATGGTATTGGTATAGCTCTGACCTAATTAGGTGAATTAAGTAAAGTAGGTGGACATTAAATTTAGAAAACCCTTTAGGACAAACATTGTACGAATTAAAATGTGACTATTTCGTTATTCTTGTTCAGGTGTGGTGGAGTTAGACGTCAGATCCACATCTTCCCAATCAATGTCCACAGAGAGACCTACTCCCTCCTCCTCACTGTCACTGGTATCAGACAGGAAGTCCATTATGCTCATGCGCCTCTCTTCACCTCCATCTGGTGGCCAAATCTTGAACTCAGGATCACTGTTGTATTTTCTCATCACTAAATACAGTGTTTTTGTACTCGTATCTAATAGTGACGGGCTTGAGGAATACATGTTTTCATTGCTATCAATATCATTTGCAGAAACAGATCGCAATGGTTGATCTGTATTGAACTTAACACTTAGAGTTGTTTTGCTATGATGGTTTTGTTGATGATGAGTTTGTTGCATGTACCTATTCCCTCCATTAGTGAACTTAGCGAATGTGTTGTTCTCACATATGACAATATTGGATGCGGACAACGGTCTGTTGTCCAGTGGAGGCAGAATAAGGGATTTATTGTATTCCTTTACGTAATCCACTTTTCCGGTTGTCCGTTGGAGGGACGGTCCACGTCCTCTGTTTTCTGTCGTAATGATTCCAGTTTTACCGTTCTTGTTGTATTCTCTTGGATCTTTGGGTTTGGATGGAAGAATCGGCGGCAGACGTAAATTTTCTCCAAGCGCAGTCTGTTTTTTCCCATGATATCCGTTGTAACGTTTGTGAAATGACATTGTTGTTTTCTTACCTCCTTGTAACAATGGTTGTTGTTTGTTCAGAGGTAACAATGGTTCCAGCACAATCTCACTTTTCTCTATGTTTGATCTGTCATCAATATGATATCCCAGTTTACCCAGTAATCTCTTTATACAAATATCTGCAGCATCAACAGAATACACAATGGCACTGTTGAACCCACTCCTAATGACACTTGAAAGGGAGCCATCAACATTGCTTGTACATGTTATTTTCTCATGATTACTTCTCCTATACCTGTCAAGGGATGAAAGGCTCCCTGTTTCCTGCAGTTCACGTGAGTGCCCAATAAAATCTCCTTGTACATCCTTTTTATGTACTATTGTTCCATTATGTTTCAATGACACATCTAAATCTGCACTTAGCTGTCCATTTTGTAGCATGGAGTTTAATGCAGCTTCTGACAATGTGTCTTCCCTTAGCATAATTATAGGTTTGCCTTTAGTCACAGCTTTCTTAAATGCATTTGTGCACTCCATGTCTGTAACTGTAGCTTCATTAAGAAAGTAAATCAACAAGTCTGCCTCTGACACTAATGGTTTGTCCCGTGAAGGTTGTGTGACATCTGAGTTGGTTAATGCTGATTTTCTTGTATCATCATGTCTCAGGGTCACTGCTGGTGCATTCATTTCTCCTGTTAAAAGGATTACCTGTTGCTCATTTTGATTACTTTTGTCAGAAGAAATAATCCCCATAGATGTTTTTATATCAGACACGTGGAAATGTGATGATAACTCCTCCTTTACTTTCTCAATGAATTGTCTATATTTCTTTTTCTTCTGCATATCTAGATCATTCTTTTCCTCATACACAATGTATGCAGTCTTTTTATCTGATGACGCCTGCTTTTGAGAGGTTGCATCCATTGTTGTTGATAGACAGTGGTTGTTCTCTAAGTTCTGTATTGTCAAGAGGAAGAGCTTAAGAAACTTCCACACATAGCTCAAGCTGGTCTCTTTCACAAGTAGCGGGTACGTGTAGATTAACTTTAGAGCTGTTTTCAAAATGCTTTGATTGTTTTGGAACCACATCAAAGCAGAATGAAATGTAAATTCATATTCAGTGTATCTGCCTCTATTTGTAGCTGTAGCCATACAGTTATTGAACATGTGCCAGAGTTTTGCATCTCTTCTGTTACTTAATACAGAAAAGCTGGCAAATTCATTGCAGCAAACATTGAATCCAGTGCAACAAAACTCCAATCATCTTAAAATCTCTCTCAACGTTGTCATTCTCCACGTCTCTTTGCTCTAGCTGCTTCTTGTTGACATTGTAGCTTGTCATGCAATGTGGCATGTTGTCAATGACAACCCTTTCCCTTTTATCTTTATGACAAAGCGTAACTTACTTAACAACGTCAGTCTATGGAATGCTACCGTTTACGTAAACTTCATCGTCCCATGAACATTAGGGTACAAAGTGCAACTTACAAAGCGCGATTTTATGGCCAAAAGTATGTGATGGTTTGCTGAACTGCAATGGTAAAGTACAGAAATTTTCTGCCCCCTCACAATTGTGGCAGCACCTGACGGGCAATAAATACACACTAAACTTCCTACCTCAATGAATTAGTTCCGTTTAGGACAACAGAGAATCACCGTGTCTTGGTGTTAGATGAAAAGCATGGTATTGGTCCAAAATGCCACCTATTTCAACAATTCTCATTCTGCAGACAATGTATAATTTACTGTTGATGGTTAGTTTTAGCACAAACAGCACAGAAGAATCCTTTGTAAAGTTTGAATTGAAGGTGGGTTCGTCATTTATTTTTATAGAATATTATTCTACTCTGTAACTGTTTTGGGCCTAAAACAGATAGAAAGTTACGATTTGGCATAAAAATTCAAAAATTTTAATAAAGCCGCATCACAGCATTTGTATCCTGTCTCACCCATTCTGGAATGCAACTGTTTACTACACGGATTAACTCTATGAGGCATGAGTTCTGTTTCCAGATTATTACATAATGTGGATAAGTTTAGCCGTCTCTAGGTTGTTTGTTGGTTGCTTCAAATTTCAATGCAACAAAATTAGAATATAATTTCGTTTAAAATAGTTTTGTCCATGAATAAGTTGAAACGTTACGATAGATATTTCAGAAGCAATTGATGAAATTTTTGCTCTACCTGAACAGCAAGGTATTAAAATGTACTGCAAACCTTTGTTGATCCTCATGCATCAGCAATGAGGGCCTATGTATTGGATGAAATCTAGATTTGTGTTCTGGGTCGCCATTGCAAAAAGTTGACCAGCCCCCCCCCCGCCAACCGGACTGGGGAAAATGCATTTCTGGCCATTTCAGACAATTATAGGAAAAAGTCGGGGGATGCATGAGGGTCAGTACTCCGTCAGGTCACCTTGTTTAATTATACATTCGTATGCGCCAAGATCAAGTACTCAAATTTATTATTACACAAACGTTTCACAATGTGAGAGCAATGATGAAAATGTTTATGATTTGTGTGACAGGGTACAACATATAATTTACGATGTAAACAGGTACAACGAGAAAGCCTTTTGTCGCGTGCGTAACGAATGTATATCATAATTACTGCCTATTGTTACTGTACCAATTGGTAAAACTACCCACTGACATCCTCTCTTGCTCCACCATTGGCGGATCTATGGGGGGCGCGGGAGGCGCCCCCCCGGGCCAACATTTCTTCATTTTCATGCAGTTTTTGGCTAAAATCGTGTAAAAATTGGGGCGCCCCAA
>JBCAUI010055221.1:0-20523 GCA_038406195.1 Haplosyllis anthogorgicola | reverse complement strand
TGAGGTTCGGGGATGGACCCCCCCTGTCAGGAACGTGACAGTTTCGGTCCTTAAATTTGTTAGTATAATGATGATATATTGGTGACCTTACTTTCATTTTATTACTTCCACTGTGGAACGAAAATGGGGAATAGCTCGATTCTTTAAAACGATGCAAAGACGTAACACACTTCAAGCCAAATTTCAGTAGAATTTATCAAATTAAATATGGCGGCCGATGCATCGAACATCGATCGATTTCAAGCCACCGATCATCGATGGCAACTTATACCCGATGCCCTTGCACTATTCACCTTATCCTCAAAGATTTTAAGCAATGTATTTGGTAGTCCCTTTGTTTTAACTGCATCTTTGATTATCTGGATCTTTCAACATCAGTTAAGAGAATCACTGTATCGGAATTGCCTGCTTCTCTTAATGCCAAATAAATGGTGCAATTTTGAAAATTCCCATTTATGTAAAACAATTAAATTACCATGAGAAATTTCTTGGAGATCTTTTTGCAGGTGTAAATCACATGTAATATGACAATAAAAGATCAAATTTCTCAAAGTTGCAAAGGAATCTTAGTCACCTCGTCAATACATTTTTATTTCTTGGCAGGTAAGATTAATTTTTATTGTGTATTTTCCAAAACATATTTTTTATGCCTTCGAAAATACACAACAAAAAAAGATAATCAACATTTATCAATTTATATCAGCAATGTAAGAGAAATACTCATTGTAGATAAGAATAGCAACAGCACGATTGAAAACTTTGTCTACGCGATTCGATAAATAAATCGATAAATTTCCCATCGATTCAATGGAAAATCCTGTCCCTGATTCTTTGAATTGTGTGGGGGTGCGTCATTTGAACACAAATGATGCATTATGAATAGTCAACATGCTATCACGATAGCCTGTACAGACAGACACACACACACACACACACACACACACACACGACTGAAAACATTACCTTCCCGCATACACGGGCGGTAATTAATTTAGACCAATTAAAATTCAAAGGATACGCCAGGAATATTGCCATCTATTACAACATTTAGGAACTGAGTCCACAAAAATTAAGTTTTGTATGAGCAATCGATCTCAGGATTTAATTCAAGCATCAGATCATCTACCGAGACAACTGCAGAAGGAATGTAGGATGAAGGATGTGGGTGTAACACTAGAGATTTTCCAAGTCAAATTTTCTGTCAGATCTGCCGGATTTGTAGAATTGATAAACCGCTAATCATTTGTTGTTTTCAACTGCGTGTATCAAAACTATTATTTGTAATCAGCAGTGTTTGTTGTATTCTGTTAAATTTGGACTAAAGTTAGTAACATAACCAAAACTTTTAAAATCTGGCATAGAACGAATTAGAAAAACCTCTAGAGTAGGAACAATAGATTTTGAAGGTTAATTCCGTCACCAGGTACTTCTGGATAATTGTAGTAGGCTGTGTTGTTGAAGGTTACGTACCCAGCAGGACAAGGCCTCTCGCTGTAGATTCTGACGAGGAAGTCAGCCTCCTCGTTCGGCTTGAAGGTCTGCGGAATGATGCAGTAGTGCCCGGGCTCCAGCTTGTGCCGCTGACAGATCTCACGCATGTTGGAGAACGTCGACCGCCCCACGGCTGCGTTGTACTTGAAGAAGTTCAGATCCAGAGGACTGCAGTTCGGATCAGGAAGCTGCATCAGAATACAAATTATACTTTAAAATTTTATGAATTGTCAGTTAATATTTGTATAATTCAACGAGTCAATAGCAAAAGACTCTATGGCACGTTTTATTATGCATCTCAGTGGCGGATCTGGGGGGGGCGCCCCGGCATTCGCCCCCCCAAGGCCCAAATTTTCTTCGTTTTCATGCACTTTCCGCTAAATTTTGGGCGAAAATAGGGGTGGCGCCCCCCCCTAACGGGCCGGGCACCCCCCCAACGGGAAATCCTGGATCCGCCCCTGCATGTGGAGGTCCCATGTTCGAGTCACCCGTATGCTATACTGTATTTTTTTATTTTCCGAAACATTCAACATATGTACCGCCTCCTAGCTATATTTCCTAACTTCCAATTTGTATTGCAATGTGAAACGACAATTTCGTTGTGATGAACTTTGTGTCAATGTAAATGTACGCTTAACGAGGAAAAAATACGTTCGTTAGGGTTTCTGAGTCGATAATGTTATATGTCGCAGATTCGGTCTGAAACTTTTGGTACCCCAGGACAATCATCAGCAAATATCGACTTTATGCATGTTTGCCCGCCTTAAGTTCGCCAATTATTTAATTTTCATATAAATTGAAAGGTCTCCCCTCTATTCTTCAGCCTTTATAATTTGTATACTTACGTCGTTTTTCTGCAAGCATTAGGATAAGAAAGTGTATGTATTGCACAACAATAAATCTTATTAATCTTACTGTAACAGTTCAGAGGCGTAAATGGTTTTTTTTTCATTTGGCGCCCCATATCGAATTTGGGATTAAAGAATATTCATCTGTTGTTTGTATTCAGAAGAGTTAATTTTTATTTCACTAATTAGTATAGTTTCATGTCAGTTCAACAGGCGACTACACCCCCCACCAGCCATTAAGATTTGTATACTGACCTCTTTCATCTGGAAGCATAAAGATGAGAAAGTATCTGTATAGGCAGAACAGGTAATGTTTTCATTTTATGATGGACGAGAATTTATTTACGCAACCAGATCCCCAGCGTGAATTTCTGTTCGCAAAATGTAACTTCACCTCACGGGTTGGTTCTTTCGTCTTGAGAATTCAATGTGAGTGGATAAAACCTTTCTTTGTGAGTACTATGGTGTCCCCTACCTAGTTGGTTTAATACCCTAGATTCCCTACCTTGTAGATGGAGTACCCTAGTGTGGTAGCTCACCTTGTAGATGGAGTACCCCAGGGTAAGGAGGTCCAGCCCCTGGCTCCTCTTCTTCCTGCGCTCCTTCTGCATGAGCCCGATGATGATGGTTCCGGTGTTGTCGGCGTCTCCCTCGTCGGCGTCGCACACCCGAGCGCGGTACTGCGGATTCGTCCAAAACGTGTCTACAGTGCGCAGTTAACGTTAGGCATTTTTACCATTAGGATTATGTTGTAATATTAATCATATTCCGGACTCAGGAAATATAAGTAAAATTCCATATGGATTAAGAAACTCTTGGAACATGCACGCACAATCCCTGTGCAGCAACTGCTGTCTCTTAATTGCATGAATATTCATTAGGCATCTACTCATTAGCTGAGTAGCTCACATTGCCTCTCAGTCTGAAGCCAGCAGCTGAGAAGAGCACACCTGGAACCCTGGTATGAATTTTTCCAAGACTTGGAAACTTCGTCAGATTACTGAATCAAAGCGGCCATATTTTGCCATGTGCAACATGTTTACTGCCATATGATTTTATCTAAATTTTGATTTCAAAGTGCAGTGGGAAATGTAATTTTAAACATAGCTCCTGATGGACCTGAACCTCGACATGCGGTCTGTTCCTTTTTATTTACATGTCAGTTGTATTTCCGGCGGAGGGGGTGGGGGTGGGGACGGTCATTACTGCTGTTTCCGTCTGATGTTCAGAAGTGTCTGAAACATACAAACATCTGAAACATCTGTGATCTAAAAGTCAAAGTTGTATTTTTGGGGACAGGGAGGGAAACAACCCTGATCATGCTGTGTGATTGATATACCTCGGCGATGCCTTCGCATGCCGAGGTAATGATTAAATAAAAGTCTTTAGCTCATTTAGTGCTGCCAACACCTTATAAGAGAACTAGAATGTGTACACTTTGTGTATGTAATTAGGTTTTTCATCACTTTATTGAACACAAATATAAGAGTTTTTATCGTAAGCAGTACTATTCTGCCACAATAGTAGATTAATATTGTAGAGACTATAGTTTATGATTTGTGAGCGTATATTCTGAGATTTTTACTCTACGATTTTAGTTGTTTTGCCCAGGACATTTAAGCGACGTGATAAAAAACTTATTAAGGTAAAGAGGAGAAAATAAAAATGCGACTTACCGATGAAGTTTCTGCAGCCGCCGGCGTTGACCTTGGAGACCCAGGCGCCCTCGTGCACGGTCGCCTCCCAGCGCTTCTTCACGCCCGACTCGTCATGGGGAGAGTCCGGCCCCATGTTACAGATCTCTATCTTGTGGTAGTTACCCACGAAGTCCTCATACGACATCCTGTGAGAGAAAACATGCAAAGTACGGTTAAACAACAGCCATCACCCGTATGATACATACAGGCGGGCGTTCACAAAGTACAAGCAATACATTTTGGAACCCTGTGAAATGTTCTTCAACCCAATAGGGAAACACATATTACCTTAATTTGGCTCAATGAATAAAATAAAATGATAATTGAAACAGAGTACCGAAACGATAAGCCGCAATTGACAAATAAAATCCTGCAGATGACACAAATGGCGTAGCAATTCATAACTATTTAGAAATCACACTGAATTTGAGTATTTAATTTCGGTATATAACACTGAATTTAAGTATGAACTAAATGTAGTTCATACAGATCTCATAGACGTTTAGATGAAAGTGTTCGAGCTTTTGTCACTTTGTTTTGTTCCATGAAATTTCCAAATGATGCATGCCAAAATTGCTTGGAAATTTCTCAGAACTTAAAATAGTTATGAAGGTTTTGACGCATCCATCTAAAAGTCTTAACTCATGACATTCACATAAACTACATATAGTTCACGTTTAATGCACAAATTCAGGATTATATTAATAAAATTGATGGTATGCCATTTAAATGTCATAGATGGTAAGTGTATTGTTTGTCTATCAGCGAAGCTAGACAACTACATGTGTTGTACCTTAAAATGGCCGATACAATAGACGTGCTCTCACACTACGTGTAAAAGATTGTCATTAGTCATGTGGCTGCAGACAATTTTGAACTTTTTGTATCTATCATCGAATTGTTTCCGTTTTCACTATTTTATTTATACACCAGAAATTTTATTTACTGACCAGAATTCCCCGTCATCGTCGAACGTGAGTCCTACTCTGTTCCTCTCGGCCTCACTTACATTCTTCCACTCTGTCGACCTGTCGGTGAAAATCGTTTAAATACGTAATTGGCACGAGTGTAAACGACGCGAATGTATTTTGCCGTGCATAATGTATTTTCTCTGCCATATGTTTTTTTTTTGAAATCCTGATTTCAAAGCGCGGCAGATAATGTAATCCAAACAATTAAATAAAAAGGCCTAAATTGTATTAAACAGTTTGAGCCAGTGTATTAATTAATCAAACGAAACAAATACCTACACCTATAACTATAATGGTTCCTTTGTTACTGATATTAACCCTAATTGGCCAGTACAATTTGTTACATAATAAGAGAGTGAATACTCACGAGTCGCTCCAGGCCCCCTTCCACTCGTGCTCGTTGCCCCAAGGGTTCCGTACTCGTACCAACCGGGCCTTCGTGCCGGAACCAAAGTTTACCTGCAAGCACCCAGGACACGTGTTGGATATACCTCAGTACACAGCGGTGTCCGCATAATAGATTAATTGCCCATTGACGCTGATTGGCTGACTGATTTGGATCTAGGTCAAAGGTCAACTGGAGGTCCATTGGCATAACATGGGCTTTTTCAAGGGCTAATTTAAGCTGCTTAATTTGTTAATTATTACATAAATTTCACCAAAAATTGTAGATGTGTGTCCAACCTGTCTAATAATGCCAGATTATTCTCATTTATCTGTCTACTGTGCACAGAATTGAAGCTGTAAGTTGGTACTATTTTGCCTCCAAACACCTTCAAAGCAAGCACTTGCCTCCGAGTGACCTTTGACCTAATTAATTTGCATAAATGAGCAATTCGTGTATACATTACAGAATTTTCATTTCAAACTCCCCCTTTTGGATTCTTGAAATGTCAGAGAAAATTTTGGAAAGATGAAGGAAATTCTATTAATTTCTAAACGTTTCACAACAAAACAATTTCACGCTGAACGATTCAGACGAGTAAAACACAGCGTAAAATTGTATTGTTCCAATCTTCATACGATTTCCTCAATCTGAAGTAAGTTTCCATTTTCACTGTTGTCTCAAAGAATCCATAATGTAATGTTTTTAAATTTTTATACGGTTTAAATGTGTTTGTCTTTGTAAAGTAACTATTCTCCAATGTATTGTCCAGATCACTGACTGAACATTATAATAGGTGAAATCACAAGACATGACATTGCAATCGACACATTACTGTACATAACTACAGAATATGAGAAAACAACTAGATACTAACAACATTTTTAGATCTAACATTAGCAGTGTCACAGAAAATCCAAATTTTTGTGAAAAGCTTTATCCAGCCCTGATATTTCTATCAACATGAGAACGTTGTACTTTGCCCGTTATGACGAATTCTATTGTTCGGAAACTGAACCTATGATTTGTTTAATGGTTTGTTGACTGCCCTTTAAGTTCACGTACCATTGAATACAATTGAAATTTGACCCCAAAGTAAATTAAGTACCTGAAAACGTGACATTGCTAGTGGCGACACATGTGCGACGTAGACTAAACTAAATAGAGGTAAAACATTTAAAGCTTCTTGATAACTACCTTTGTGATGATTTCACTTTCCTCTTTTTTTCAGAGAAATACCAGGTAATGTTAAAGTACATACAGAATAAAGTGTGAAATAAGGTTTCACAGACAAAATGGACAACAATCAAAACATTATGATCACACGTGACAAGAAAATACATGATCTTATTTATTTTAGGGAGGAATCCATACATTTCAGCTCCATAATTTAAAATTAAGGATCGCCCCAAACAATCCCGCCTCTTGACAGCAGGGGCAAAACAAATATGTGAATTTTTCAACAACACACGAATAACGGTTAAGCTTTGAAATTGTTAATTTTACACTCATCGGGCACAAATCCCTAAGTATTGTAAAACGCAATTTTTGTGGACGGTAAATTTCACTTAATAAAGTAATCAAATATTAAGTCATTAGTTTCAGCTTTTGTACTTTATCAAAATGGTTAATCAATAACCACAAACACAGAAAAGCTATACACCAAATATTACACAAATAGACAAAACAGAATTATATTTAAATAAGTACAGTAGTATACGGGTATTGTTAACCATACCATTCCTATGTATACACATTTAACCTTACCTTCACCTTTGAGCATAATTAATAAACAGAAAGTAGAGACATATAGCGTGAAACAGGCGTAATAAAGCTCTGCTGTCTAGTTTTGTGATGCCATCTGAGTGTTAATTTGGGTCAGTACAGTATCCAGTCAGACATCCGCTCAGATTCCTTTGGCATTTTCCCAGGCGTATGAGAGACATATGTTACGGAAGCAAACAAAGGCTACACATCTAATGTGAATTTTTTGTAAAAAAATCTAATGCAGCCTTGGGCCTAAATCTCACACAGGATCTGAGGTAGATATCAGTGCTACGATTTGCTAGTGCCAATTTAACACATTTGAGTGGTAATGCAAGTTTACTGCTTTGACATCTAAGTAACAATACTGCTTGCACATAGTTATTTTGTTTTACTAGATGGTTAGGAACGCTTTTAACATTATGATTTTTACTTCATAAAATATAACAATTGAAATAATTTCCCAATCAATCCTCCCACCTAAAACTTACACCTATACCATGCAGACCTATGTTCACTGATTAATAAAGATTTCTACAACATCTAGACATTTTGCAGCACAAAACCAGACAGGCAGTAAAATACTAAAGAAAGAAGAATATAAATTAAACATTGTAAATTGTAGGCAACCACTGAAGCTTTACAGTATTGAAAGTAAGACATGTATCTACATTTCTAACTTAAGACAATTAACAGATCAGCTCAAACTTTGTAACTCATTTTGGAAACAATAGTTGTTGATCCTCAACAAACTTATATTGTCTCCAAAATAAGTTACAGTTGTCGCACTGATATATTTGACAAATACGTGTCTAGTTAAAGCACATGTACAACAGTAAGTCGCGCCCAACAAAAATGCGCCTGCGTAAAATATACAGAAAGATACATAAAGTGTTAAATTAAATGATAAAAAATTAACTGATAAATTGAAAAGTAAATGTTTAAAATTTTTATGTAACTTAATACAGCCATAGGCCTGTGATACTCCTAAACTGCTATGCTACATATGACGTCATTTACGTACTTCTTTGACTGCCGTGATGCTGTAAGCGTGACCAATCACAAGTCCGTTACCCTGGATAGCCTCGATCTGACCAGGAGACGCCTGGAAGTGTGATGTTAAAAGTAGAAACAAAAATCATTTTTTTATTGATATATGATTTTTTTTGCAAACTTAACAAGTAAAGATGTCCATTATGGTGAAGGTCTTCGCTTTGATATGATTGGTCGCTGCTTTTTTTTGTTAATTTTTTTCTCAAGATTACTCATCCTTCAAGATGAACAAATTTCGCATTGTCATATCCAAAGGTGGGAGCACAGGATTTTTTCATCAATTTATAAAAAAAGAAATTGACACTCTGTGAAACAATAGCAGCCACGTACTTTTCTTTCGTTCTCAAACTAAATGGTGACATTTTTTTTTCTAATTTTCATACCGCGCCTGCATCGCCTCTGCATTTCTTATTAATATTTTTCACAGCATGGCGAGGGTGTTTAGTCCACTCTAGCACCCTCTACAACTCAATTATTTTTTAATTTTTTGTATTTAATTTCCATCGTCATTTCTTTCTAATTGCAAAAATTGCCGCCCCTAATACCGCGCCGAAAATCAGAAAGAAACGTCACCAATATTAAATCTTAAACTGAAAAAGTAAACAGACTCACGTCAATGGTGGCCGCCATCATGCATCCCTTCTTGTGCGCCTTGTGCATGATCTCAAAGAAGTTCTTCGGAATCTCTTTCTTCGTGTTGAAAATTTCACAGATGCCTCCACTGCAATGGAAAAAGTTATGTTAAATACTGAAACCTTGTGCACTGGACGAGTCTCTAAACATTTTTCCTCTGAACAATGATACCCTACAGGGGCGGATCCAGGATTTCCCGTTGGGGGGGGGGCGCCCGGCCCGTTGGGGGGGGGCGCGCGCCGGCGGCGCCCCCCTAGATCCGTCAATGCCCTAGTAAGGCAAAATTTTAAGATACATCACACTCATAAGCTTTTGGATAGAATGGGAATTTCCCGTGATGGACTCCATGCCTGAATATCACTGCCAATTCCAGTGTCCTCCCACATAGGAATCGTTTGGGATTGACGTTATGGCTTGAGAATAATAAACCTTTAGGTACATTTAAAGATATCTTGACTTCTAAATTTCAACATATACTTCTTTTCTTTTTTACGTCTGTTAACAACAATGAATAGAAATGGCGATTATCAAATGTATAATATTATTTCAGCTACTGAATACGTCTTACATTTTATGGGTTTTTTTTTTAAATTTAGTATTGAACCAAATATAACTATTGTTTTCCACTATAAAATTGTAGAGAACTGAACCTGAAATCTTCCATGGCTTCTGCGGCACATCCTCCACGTAGAGCTTCGTATGAGCCCATCAATCTGAATAAAATAAAAAAACGTTTTTGTTACAAGATAGGATGGTTCATTCAGTAGAGTGTCAAACACCCGCTCCGAAACGTAAATTAATATTGGTCGTTTAGACAATTGTGGATGCGTCACTTTTATGATTTGTTACAAGTATATCCAAGACATTCAGCTCCCAAACCTAGAAAACTTCAAGAAAAATTCCATATTCCTCTCAGAACAATACAAAATTTGTATTGTGCACACCAATTAGGCTAAATGGCCTAATTAAGCCAGAAAGCTACTCATTAGTTGGTTTACTGATTATGATATGAATTTTCTTGCTTAATTCGGCAGACAAATTAAATAAGAAAACTTGGTAGTATTTGTTGTATGCGTGTCTTCTGTTACAGTGTAGCATGGACACACTTACTTGGCGTAGGCCTTCTCGAGGAGTGCGGACCAGAACTCATCACCCTCGGCAGAGTGCAGGAAGACGAGCCGCCCGTTCAGGGTCGGCAGCCGGTCGTCAATAACCACGTCCACCCAGTGACCGTACTGCCAGAACTACCAAGACAAACCAGAGCATAATTTACTAAATTATATGGGAGGAAATTTTTTCACCATGCTTCTTCACTTTGGAACAGCTCGTTTGGATGAAGCAGGGAAAATGTGACATTGTATTCCAAAAATTGAAGTTTACAATGTGCTCAAGAAAAAACAACATGACAGTACGCGGAATTCGTATCAGAAGTTTAATAATAGCGTATCAAAAGCACAGCGTGAAATTCTTTCCTTCTCTCCACTGTTGTTTCCAACATGATACGATTTCTGTGTACGGATTTCTGTTGCTTCCAAGTCACCATTATTTTCCGAAATGTACCCTGTTTTCGGTCACGTCTGTCCTTGTGTCTGTCTGCGTTTACGTTTTTAAATGCCTTGTCTTTATGTAACACAGGTCAAAAAGTACACCTTAGCCATAAAATGGACTTCTTTTATGAAAGTGACGTTGAATTTGCTACAATAACCTTTTCACTCAAACTTGGTGTAGATATGGAGACCTCAGCATTAAATTCTTAGGTTAATGCATTCATAAATCATACCTATAAATAAACAGACGGACTAACAAACATTGTAAATACCAAGCTTGAAGAAAAAATCTAGCATTCAAAAATACTATACCTTGAACCTGAATATGCCGGCATACTTGTTTGTGAATGAGTTGTCTGCAGGGATGACCTTGTTGATGAGTTGCTTGTTGCCACTGGCACAGAGAGACGCCACTGCAGCAAGGAACCAACAGTTGCCTGGGTAACAAAATATAGATTTTTTTGTAGTCTGCATCATGTTAGGGAAATGTATTGATTGAAAGATGTTATTTTGTCACTGGAAAATTAAAACAGTATTATGACAGGCACAGGACTTGCAGGTGAATACCACAAGTGGACAGTTGTAACATAACAACTACCGGGCCTGTTCGAGGAAGGGTAAAGACAATCATTTATGGCATTATTTATGTCACGACACTCATCTGTAAAAAGTACACTAACGACAGTAATAGTTACCTAGGTCTCCCTGTTTGATATCGAACCGCGACGCTCCACCGACGAACACATCAGGGTTCTGTGAGATCTCCTGAAGTTATACAATGGGGTGTAAAATTAAGGGTAGAACTAGAACTAAGGCTGCGCCACTTTTGAAGCAGTACGTGACACTGACATAGCTAAACATCGTTCACAGCTGGCAAAATTATGATCATTTTCTGTTCACGCGAAAATCACAGTGTGCTCTTTGAGGGTCTCCATAGACAGCATGTAAATGTTTAAAGGTATGTAATGCAGATGGAGACAGTGTCTAATTGAATTGATATGGTGAAAAAATTAATAGATGGCACAGACAAACAAGGGCCCGTAGTTTAATTGTGTGCTCAGATATGTTCTCAATATCAAAATCATTAACACATAGGAAATGTGCTTTCGATTAGAACTGGAAATATGATTCTATGAACTTTATCATTTTTATGGTAATTTCTTCAAGGAAATATATTATTTGATAATAAACAGATTATGACACGAAAGCCCGGGGGAATTTGTCACATTATGCGGCACTGATGCTTGCGACACAGCAGCGAGTTCTGCGGAAAAATGAGATACAAATAACGAAATACTCTAAACAGATCCAGGAGGTGGCGGAAGAGACGTGAATCCCTTCCATCGGTCCCATTCTTTTCATTTTCATCATTACACAGAAATCGTATCTATTGTGTGCATAAGGGTATGTAAGGGTGCTCCCATAGGCGTCGTGTTAAACGTCTGATACAGTGAAAATGCTTTCTTCCTGAACATTCTCAAATGAATACAATGTTCCATGAGACAAACATAAAATACATAGTGGACAAGTTGTATCAACATGACACCAGGAATTATTGTGTTATCCGTATTAGGAAGATTTGTCAATAATGCCAAATTATTACATTGTTATACAAGCTCCAGCTCGTAAGAAAGGAACAGTTTATTATTTAACCAAAATAACACAACAATAATAATAAAATAGTATTGAATGTATTATAAAGCATGTAGAAATATGCATTCATAATGTACAGGCTGTGCTGAACTGGTACTGCTGGAGGAACCCCCTGTACATTACAGAGTGTGTGTTGAGTAGTTGGCAGGTTCTGTTGTCTGTCGTGATCGTGTTGGAGGTGGGTAGGTGGTATATTATTACCTGTGTTGAGTTCAGGTGTTAAGAGACTCTTAGCCCCAAGTACCGAGATGCTAGATCTGTATTAACCTTTCAGTCATGATATATATATACACATGATACACTCGCATCCTCTGCACACATATATTTCGCAAACTAAAGAATAATGTACAGCAATGGACCAGTTGGTCGAATGGGTAATAATGTGAGTTAATTACCACGCTATCAGTACAAACAACAATTCAGTGGCGGATCCAGGATATTTCGGTAGAGAATTGCAAACTGTAATTGACACCAAAAGTTACACATGTTTCAAAACAAAAAATCCACAGTACATAGATCTCCAGTAATAATAACACGGGTAAAACACTATTGTTCTACTGTTCTACTGTAACTTTTTCCTGTGGCATGCTCAGTTACTGGTTTGGAAAGGATGTATTTGGAATCCTCTTTCAATACTCACAAAATCAAACTATACTCTTTAACAAGTCACAGTCCCTTTAAACAGAACATAACCATTTTTGGAAGTACTGGTCCCCTATTTTTTTGGATTTTTGAATGACTGCCACAAAATATTTGAATCAGGATTTATAAAGTTATCACTGGTAGCCCGGCCCAAATTTCTCACATTTTTCATGTTTTGGTGAACAGGTTGATGACACTCGAACCACCGATCACCATATATGCTCTTCAAGGATTCCATGAGCTCTTTTTTGCGCCACAGAGGTCATCTGTAAAAGTACACTCGACAAAAGGAGATCACTCGTGGAAATCTGCTGTGGTTGATCCCCTAAAAACTCTACAGAACTGAGAGAAACCACAAGAACAATTATTGTTTTGCAAAATCCCAAGAGAAGTTTTTTCCAAAGTCAATGTTTAGGAAATCATGTGAATTCTTCTACCTTGAAGGTACAAATTCTTGTACAGCAACTCTCGAATTTTATCAGGTGAGCGAAGGGTACAGAGTTACAAAAAATGCTAAAAACAAGAAACAAGACATCCAGAACGTGATATTTCTCTCAGTGAACCTAGATTCTCAGGAAGATTTCACAGTAGTGGAAAAACTCCAGAATTTACCCACCGGAAGAATTCATTTTGGTAACTGCATATAATTCATGATGGTTGATTATTTTCACTTGACATGTCTAAAATAGACGTTTTCAACTAATTAAATAACTAACAAGAATGCCTTCCAATCAAAGGCCAATCCACCGGCTTCACAGACAGACAGACACAGACACGACTGAAAACATTACCTTCCCGCATACGCGGGCGGCAAAGATGACGTTCAATACAAACATTACTGTTTAGTCCAGCCATTGCCTAGCTTAATAGAAACCATTCAAAAGTTCGGCAATGAAACATGAAGATCACCTCTTGGTGATCAGACCACCGGCTCCAAAATTTTGCGCACATTCTGGCCCCCCCACAGGGCTGGTACCAGTTTTACACCTTGGTCTCCACCCTGTCCGGGAGTCGCACCTAGGTCACTTGCACAGGAGCGTTTCTTGCTAACCACTACTCTACAGTGCTCGCTCACGGTTAAATAGGTTTCCTGCTGTGCTCTGTGTTTAACCGTACTTGTATTTTACCCCTGACAGGTTAAGAATAACAGAATTACAAAAATTAGCGAAAGCACAAAATAAAAAGCACGTAACATGTGAATGAAGCTGTTTGAAATGAATGCGGTTATTTGAGAAGAGAAGCTGTGAAACCTCTTCAAGGTTAAATCGGTCAGATCCGTCAGATTGAGTGGAATCAGAAGAAAATACATCAACTCAGCTTCACCTGAGTATGCTGTGATATCTCTACTATCTTATACACTGAAATGCTTACTTCTTATCACTGACAACAAATTTCTTTTGCTGTTGTTACAGTCCTCAATTCCCAGTAGACTGATGTTGCTACTGTTTACTCAATCAAAATTTAAGCTTTTTAGACATCTGATTTTCAAACTGCAGTTCTAAATTCTTAATTGGTCTGTCAGAATTTCACTTTTTACTTACCGGTGAAAAGAATATTTTTCTTGCTGTGAGTCGAACACCAAAAAGGCACCAAATCTCTTCGCCATGTTTAAAATAACATAGCCGAACATTTTGTGTTGGGATGAAACTGTATGCCCCAATAAAATGTTAGTCTCTTTTACCTTGTAATACGATGCACAATTGACCTTTGTCACGTCCTTAAGGTAATATGGAAGTCATGTTGGATTCAGAAAAGATTAACATAAAATCAAAGAGGAATGCTCCAATAAAGAATTTGTAGAATAGCTCTGTTCAATTATGCATACTTTCTGAGTACAGAACTAATGAAAGTGACCAATTTCCATTGACTTGTATTGAGCTCTAGAGTTCTCAAGTTAGCTCTTCAAGTTTTGTTTAATATTTGCTTTAAACAATTAAGTATACTATTTACATTATGTGTCTGCTTGGAATTTGAATGAAAATTGATCAAAGTGAGTAAAATAAAAGGTTTAAATTCTTAACCTGTGATCTGTGATGGTTTGGTTATGAACAATGCTGACACAGTTTTAACAAAAAGGATATACCCTTATTAGCATAACTGTTCCATGGATTCCCCTTCTTCCCACTTCACTGCATTCAATGCCTTCCCCTTTACCTGAACAGTACGGAAATGAAAAAAAACTAGACTAAACAATTAAATACATTTTTACTTCCATTGACGGAATTTGAACCGACATTGCAATGGTCCACCACCTAAATCTCCACATAACAATTTACAGCAATTTGGCAAACAATTTCTCTATTGACTACATTTTTAACAATAGTGATTGTTTAATATATTGATGAAGCATATTGCCTGTGTGGAAATGTATAATACCTGAAAAATAGATCCACCAGCAGCAGCACTCGTAAATTACAACTGTTGTGTTTTGCTTCAACCTCATTACGCAATACCGTAACGTACGCAGCTGCAAGATGTAATAAACAATTCATCTTCATCGGTATATTGCAGAAATTATTTTGTGCTTTAAATCCGCCTGACTCATATGATGAAGTAAGCGTATATATGAACAATTGAAATTCACTCTGTGCTTGTGTTTTGTGAAAAGCACAGCGTGAACCGAAATTCAGGCAATTTAATTCAAAGGACTGAAAGTGTAAAGTACTTAAGACTTTTGCTAATGATAATTTAAACATTTGTTGAAATAGTATTTTCTCTGGACATTCACAAATCTCTGAAATCCATCCATAATATTTATTGTTGAGTAAAGCGTACACAATCAGTTCTATCCTTACAATCTGACTGTATCAATCAGCTGAGCTGCGCTTGTAGGTTGAAGCACGAAAGATCAGAAATTGAGGAGGGAAGGTTACTACCGGAGGAATTCAATGCTCATCAAACATCCACGAAGGGTCAAGTTTGCAGTTACAAAAATAATGCTAGCCTACTGCCACTCCTGTCAGGTTGACCTTCTCATTATATTTGTTGCCATTATGCAATTTACATATGAGCACAAATGAGATAGAAACAATCGATGGAGTGCTAGCATTCATGGCAAATCATTTTTAACAACCAGTTGAAATACAACGACCAGTTGCTTGGGTAGCCTATCGCACTTGCTTGGCCACTTTACTGACGTGAGGTTCATGAAACAACCTTGAACTTAGCTCTAAGCTTGAGCTTAACAGACACAAAAATAGTTTGTGACCTTGAACTTGAAACCGTGACCTTGATACTCCAGTTCCACCCGAATATGACAAAGATCCATCTACACACCAAACTCCCCAAACGTTGACAGACCTTAAGCGGGGACTCAAGGTCATTCAAAAAACAGACGGACGGACAGACATCATCTATCTTTACTGACGGCTAAGGGTGAATGGAAGCATACAATTATCAGACATAGCAGGAGAAAATCAAATCGCAAGGAACAACTGCATCTACTTATTCCTGTGGTTTGTGTCCCTACCGACGGATAGGGAACATTCTGTTGCCCTGGTTATCAGTAATGGTGTATACCTGCATACTACTAAAGATGTTATGTACGTTATTCCATTCAGAACAACACTGGTGGATGTGGGTACATGTATGCATGCATATGCGTCCGTGTGTGCGGGTGTGTGTTAGACTGACAAAAATAAAGTTGAGGATATCTCTGAACAAAGCGATTCAATGCTGCACCATTAGCGCTGTAAACAAGTACACAACATAAACTCTGTTGTACTGTTCCAAAAACTGATGACTTTCGTTTTCTAGTTTGAATGTATGTATGCATGGAAACATGTATACATGTGTGTAAAGGTAAATAGGCCATTACTGAACATTGATCAGCGGTGTTCCACCCCATAGATAAGTAGACTATTACAACTCCCATACAGTTCAAATGTCAGTAAGCTCTTATTGTAAAGCTGTTGATGCTCGGGAGCTTTAACTTTGACCCAGAATGTATACATAACATTAAACACACCTGTACTCACTTCTTGTAATGTTATGAAGATCCGTCGAATTGTCGGCTTTTTTGATGTTTTGATGTTTTTGGTGTTTTGTTGCTACCTGTTTTATTAGTGACTACCAAAGAACTTTAAGGTTATCCGAACGGAAAACGTGCATATCTGTATTAGTGCACTGCCATCAGGCAGTTACAAATGTACAGACGGTACTTATTTCGCTGGTGAGTACCAAAAGGATGACCTTTGTTCTAATAGTAAACTCCTTGACAGTTTTATGTCATGGTATTCCACGCTGTGCTACTGATACGAATAAAAAAACCTTTAAATTCAACTGTTACAAAGTTGATTGATTGATTGATTTATTGTTACTGTTGATCTTAATCGTGTACAGATATCAAGTGATTAAATGAGTGAACAACTGTCTATGTATATATCAACGTAACAGACGTCAGATAAATCTAAGATTGGCCGTCGTAACGGTTCTGACGTCATTTCAAATGTGCTAATGTAATATGTTGTAAACAACCAATACAGAATATATATAAACCAATAAATATATCATTGACGGATTCTTCCTACTGAAGGTTCTTGTCAGTGTTATGCAATGATTTAGGTCCCTATCTGTACGCAGGATTTGACTAGCATTGTGACCTCTTGAAAAACATGACTGACTAGCAGCATAAGAACTCCAAAGGTTTGTTCCTATGGAAGAGAATGGGAACGAAACGGAGTGCTGGGCTTATTCCAATTCTTATTTCATTTTATTTTTATTTTGTGTTCTGTAGTGAAGTCCAATTGTTCGCATGACCCGATTTGGGTTCCGGCATAAGAAATGAGTATCAGTTTAACAGTGCATGTTAACAATTTCTTGCTGTTGTAACCTCTGATGGTCCTTCCCAATACATGGGTTTCACTCATTTTTAGCATACATCGTTTAGGGGTGTTAAACAGATACCTAGCCATACCTTTCCTGCACATTGTACGCGGCACGATGCTATACATTTCAGGCACTGTTGCATCACAATCCCTGTTCAAACCAATTGCCATATTCTATACATGAAAGCATACCCATATTTCCCTCCTTCAACATCTGCATGAGGTATGCTCACCTCTAAATCAGATGGGGGTACACATTATTATTTACACTGGTTGCTAATGGCCAAAGGTTCTGAAGAAAATATAAATAGACTGAGTGCCTGGCTGTTACACAAACTACAATAACAAGTCAAACCAGATTTATTTGTTTACGATGTTCTTTGGAAGAGAAACTTCTGATTCTCTTTTCTTTCTTGATCTTGCTTTTTGTTATTTTCGTAATGATTGTTTGCCTAAAAACATGATAACTTCTGACAGATATGAATTGTTTTGATTACCGGTCATATTGAACACAATTGGAGGCGACAGAAAAAACCGATAATAGACCTGGTGTGCAGGTGCCGCCAGGGCTATGTAGCGACGGAAAAGTCCTATACTTTTGAATTGCAGTTCAGAACACTGGTCACCAAATAACATAGACACAATTAAAAAGGTGTGCTAATAAGATCTAGTCTCAAATTATGAAACTTGCAAATATGGCTGCCAAACTGGAAATATAGATAACAGCAACATAGTTTTTTCGGGAAATTTTTACCGACTACAAGCATAAAATCGCCTTTACTAGCTGACACTTCGTTCCCAACTGTTGGAAATTTCCGGGATGAAGTGGGTAAGTGGAGGGTTTATGACCGTTTTCCAGTTTTAGAAGAGAAAGCTACTGAATAGATTTTGTTGTTTGATGTGATCAACGGGAGCATTGCAAGTAAAGAATAAAACACTTTCAGATGTCAATTTAAATCTTTCTTAAATTTGAACTCCTTCTCGTCATACAAGAAGCCGACGCTAAAAATGACCACATTTGTGGTATGTTTGAAATAATGTACAGGAGAGAGAGAGAGAGAGAGAGAGAGAGAGAGAGAGAGAGAGAGATGTCTGGATTTAACATGTAGCTGTGTACAAGCTTTGCCTGTTTCCTGATACATTCCCGGTATGTTGCAATCACTGATGAGTGGATACTTAACATTCCTGAATTCTATCCAGGTTTTACGTGTTGTAATTCATCGCTTTCTGATGCATAACATTACACGTAATTGCTGCTTTGTAATCTTTGTTGCTCAGATCTAAATAGCATATGGTTTTTGTTAATGGTCAGAAATCAATCCCTTTTCTATTATTATCATATTATTATATTATTATAATATTATTACTATGTGGGAGGCCTACAAAAGCAGTCTATAAATTAGCAGATTTCAAAGATGGAGTACGTAAATTTTATTATTTCGAAAAATAAACCTAAACTTAATGATTGCGCACTATGGTTTGTAGTAACGTGGTGGAAATTTCACAATGTGTTTTCTTATGTTAGTTTTCATGTCGATGCACTTCCACGGATAAAATAAAGTGAAAGTTTAAAACAAGTGCTGAGCATCCAGGGGGCTCTAGGGGTCCAGGTCCCTTACTGGATTCATCGCCCCACCTGTTCCTCGGACATACAGTACAAGCTGCTTTGAGGGGCCGCCCTTACTCATGACATAAATTGACCGTAAATGACAGGTGGCCTCACAAAGCAGTGATTTTAATGATTTGTCTTTAAGAAGTACAAGAAAAAACCACACATGGGCTGTAAATGCTATGTGGCTGCACAAAGCAGTGGCTTACAAAAACACGTTCTGTTGTATTTCCTTGGAAAAGTGACAGTGAAGTCACTTTCGATATACATCTTAAGTGCCATGTTGACGTTTCGGCCAGATATGGAGACTGTGACATAAGGTGGAACGGGTACTCACCCCAGGTCTCTTCCACACGAACTGCCGTGGTTGGGAGTAGAAGACGGAACGATCGTTCGCTGGGAAGTCAGGGTCCTCGAACAGCTGACCGGTCTGTAGGCAGTGGTCTCTCAACTGAAATATACACGAAACGAACATACATTATCATGGTAATTCATTGTTGACCTAGTCTACATTGCACGGTTTACATTCGGTCTTTTTAATTTATTGTTTGGATTACATTTCCCGCATTTTGAATTTAGGATTCCAAGCAACAAAAAATTGAGCGGTGAAACGCATTGCACACGGCAAAATGTGGCCATATCTTTAGGTCGCAATCCGTTGCATTTTGATCAAAATTTATAACCAGTTTGGCTTTTTAGAGACCGTACCAGACCAGAATTTTATTTCCATCTTTACCGATCGCCGCACCTTGAAAATCCCGGCCATGCAATGTAATCCAAATGATGAAGAAAGAAAAGCGTAAAGGAGATTGCGTCAATGCATGCGCTTCATACGCCGTGTCAAACATCATTACAACTATTCTCGCAATGCATGATCAAAACGAAGTTTAATTGCAATTGAAAGTTTCTGAGTAGGTGAAGCATGTTGATGTTTTCGTTGCAAATGATCTGCTTACGAATATGTCATGGACTGCCATTTGGTAAGAATTTTGGGAATATTTGTTGATCTTTATTTGGAAAGAAGCAAACAATAATATTCCTTTAACAACACATTTACAGTTCTGAAAATTTATTTTAAAAATACTAGAAAAATGTTTCACTTCAGTTGAAAAGGTATATGAATTGAATTGTTGAAATTGGATAGAGAATTCAACAACACATTAGGGTGAAACAAATTCCTTTATGAAAAATTCTGGTAACCAGTCAAAATAAAATTGATATTGTATTGCGACAAAACTAAATATCTGGGTGAAACAAAACATTTTCGCGACACGGAAGACTGTTGTTACCACGGGCACTGATGTCTTATGGAGAAATTTATACTATATAAACCATAAGTACAGGGTAGGAAACGAAGGGGGCTCTGGGCTGCCTTCTCCATGTCATCTATTCAGCAGTAGACTG